>CM056607.1:38899584-39102308 GCA_029721355.1 Tegillarca granosa
ACAATTGATATATCGTATACCTAAAACCATTGGTTTGCCTGTAGCCGATTCTTTTACAAACAAGCTTTCTGATACACAGGAAAACTGGTCAACCGAGTTTGTAAACGCACTTTTCCCAAAAGATGAACTTGCTAGTCATGATAAACCATTCTTCTTTGGAACATGGATGAGATATACTAGTTGGGCAGACTGGATGCAGATGGGAAATATTTCCGGAACAATGGTCTGGAAATCAACATTTTATCAAAGATAGAGCCCCAGATAGCAGATCTACGTGTATATCATTAAAAGCATTGCATGTATGTCAGAGTCTTTCGCGCGTTATTTGTCACAGTTGTTATGGTGGATGTATTCCACAAAAATATCGATATAGGATTTATTTTAAAGCTCAATTAAAAAATGTATTTTCAATCATTTAGAATTGTTATTTTAAAAGATTTAAATAAATTTGTTGTTATTTTAATAAATATTAACCTAAATGAAAATAACAAACTTGCAATTTTATTTTAAAATGTTTTATTATTTAAAGCTTGTCAATTTTCTTATTTTTTATTCAATTATTAATTATTTATTCATTAAATAAATTAATTCATCATACTTTATCATTTTTATTATTATTTTTATTTTATTTTATTTATTTATTTATTTTCTTTATTGTTCAGTACAATTTTAGAATATTTCTTGCTGCGAGCACACAATGTGTATGTGTACAATGTATAAAAAGCGTTTCAATCGATAAAGAGTGGGCGTGAGTGGATTGATGATATTTTATTATTTCACTTATAACCAAGCGGCAAGTCCTTGTATGATTGAGGAAAACCAGACTTCCCGGAGAAAACATAGATCGACAAGAAAACTGAATAACTTTCTTGTATTAGGATCTTTCTGAGGGGGTTCATGGGTTATAACGTCTAATCGATAACTTTTAAGCTATTCGCTAGGCGAGCATGTTTATTAATCTTTAAGAATTGATCTGACAAAAATTTGTGTATGAAAGAGATGTGCAAGTTTGATAATTATAGACCTTGTACTAGCACACACACACCTTTTTCTTAAGGTTTGAACTCGACGAGTCACCGTAAACAAGCATACCTCTCCTTAGCTAAATTATCCTGGCATCAGGTGAACCGGACGATACTCTGCCATCCTTATGCCAAGCGCCAGGCGAAAAATAATTATCAAAACTTTATAATCGTATGTATGCCAGGACCGTGGTTCGAACCTTCGACCTTCCATTTTTAAGGCTGTAACTATACCACTAGTCCATGCCCAAATAGGGTTTGTAGGTTGCGTGAGGCATTGTGATCCATAGCGTGCCCTCTGGATTATCAAGATTATTTTTGGCACTTTAACTAAAAAAGCGACATAGACGTTCGTGGTTATATTTGGTTTAATAGTTTTTTTTCACACCAAAAAATGCGTGCTCAGTTTACCGTTATACAATTTGATTATTCTAGTGTTTATCTCCCAACTATAACAAAGCTGGCGACTGTGAACAAGCACTGAAAATTATGGAAAAACATGCCCAATGCTGTGGGTAAACTAGTTTTTACAATTCTTAACTATTCTATACATTTTTCAAAAAGTAAAATTAAATTTAAAATAAACTTTTTTTTTCTAACACTTAACAAAAACTTGTTAAATTTTAATTTTTCAATGACCGATGTCAGAAATTTGACCTGGATATCGAAGTGGTCTTAAGCGCGCACATTATAGTTTCTTTCACAGCCTAAGTTTAAATCCAACTCGTCTTGTGAGAAATTTTGTCGGTTGAATTTCCGAAGGTCGCCGGATATCTTACTATGTCTTAAACTTACCTTTTCGATATTATTAAAAGATCTTGACTTGTACATAAAACATCATCCATCCATCAGTCACGATATCAATTAATTAAAACGTACTGAGACAAAACGTATTTATGCATAAACCAACTTTGTCAATACTTTAATGAAAATATTAAACCATTTTATTTTCGGTTACCTTGGTAGTTATCACGTCAAAATAATTCTTTTTCTGCGCAAAAAAGCATTATGTCCTAAAGACAAGGGGTGCGTTTTACGAAGCATACTTAGGAAAAAGTTCTTTCTAAGTATAACTTAGGAAGAAAAATTTTCCTAAGTCCGTTTCACCGAAACCGTACTAAGTTAGGAATGTTCCTAACTCTTTCCTAAACTTAGGACAATTAGATAGCTAACTTAGGAAACAACTTGACATGGCGGCTGCCAATATCTATATGTTACGACGACGACACGTCACAGTTTCGTCGAGAGCGTGTTTTTAGGGATAGAAACAACCCTCTTGATTATATGGATGATGAAGACATCATTCAAAGATATAGACTTTCCCGTCCCGTTATTCTAGAACTTTGTAAACTATGGAACTATGATCTTGAAAGGCCAACAATACGGTCACACTCTATACCGGTGTCATTGAAAATTTTAACCGCCCTGAGATTTTTTGCAACTGGTAGTTTCTTTGGAGTTATACACATTATTAGTAAATCAAGTGTGTCCAGAATAGTGACAGAATTTACTTATGCAATTACACAAAGACATTACAAAATTACATAAAATTACCAAGAACTGGAAATGATATAAATAAAGTTATTCAAGGTTTTTATAGCATTGCTAACTCTCCAAATGTATTGGGCGCAGTTGATTGGACCCACATTAAAATCTTAGCTCCCAAGAATGATGAGCATTTGTTTGTAAATAGAAAGAACTTCCATTCTATTAATATTCAATCAGTGTGTGATTCCAACTTGAAATTTACAAATCTTGTTGCAAGCTTGACCATTTCTTTTTAATTTCTGTGACTGTTCTGTTTACTTCATTTACCTCATTTACTTTTGACGTTATTTCCTCCCACAACCTTTTCTTTATAGCATTTGATACGGTACTATTCAATTTTTGAATTAGTTTGTCTTTCCTTTTTTCTACTTCTTCGGTTATTGCAGTCAACTCGGCTTGTCGAAAAATTGGGCGATCTTTTAGCTTTAACCATCATTCGGTATACTTGTATATATCGTACCACTCAACACCCGGGTATATATATATACACGGTGAAAATAATTTGAATATAAGCATGCACTATAACCCAATGGGAAATTCATGGCAACACCAACGTTTGTATAAGTAGACGACGAGAGTTGAGTGATACTACATTCAGTTATTTGTAAAAGAAAATATAATGTAAATTAAATGATTTAAAAATAAAATAAATTTAATTAATTGAGCACACACTATAATTGTGATCATATGTGATATATGTAACTAAGTTTCAAGTATTTAAAGAATGTACTTGATTTTATTTCACATTAGGCATTATTCATTGAAATCTGTATATAAATACACGAGGTGTTCCGGTAATTTTATTCCTAAGTTTTTCTCCTAACTTAGGAAAGGCATAATATACGTTCGTGAAACGCAAGAGTTTGAACTTACGCATTACCTAACTCTTTCCGAAGTTCAAACTTATGAATGAATTTAGGAAAGACCTTAGGAAACGTACGTGAAACGCGCCCAAGGTTTCCTGCCAGGTAGTTTTATAAAGATAATTCTGATTATGGGCTAATACTTAGTTAATTAAGAAGTGTTTAGAAAGTATTTCAGCAACATTTTGTTTAACTAAAACTAACCATCAAGCTGACCGGAACAGATAAACAGAACTTTAGATTAATTTTCAATAGGTTTAGTTAGAATTGCATCATACACGAGGACTCATTAGTATAATACCTAATAGGTAGGAGAAAAAACCCTTTTTATGCTCAAACTCGGTATTAATCTATGCCTAGTTCATATGAAAACCTGTTTAACTGGTGTGAAGCTAGTCCGCAATTCTAGCCCGCAATTCTTATCAAAAACCGCCAGCCCGCAATTCTATTTTTTCCACAAAAGATAATATTTCATTCCCATTATCATTGACATAAACAATATTACATCAATACAAAGTCCAGAAGCAGAAAGAACTTTTTTTTAAAAAAGACCACCTGTATATTAAGAACACAAGACTAATTTTTCAACGCAAAAACGGAAAATTACGCCTCGAGCGTAAGACGTTTTTCCCCATCTAGGCCTTTCTGACACAGATTCAGCTATCCAAGTAGAAGATTTGTTGAAAATTTCAAGAACCCTAGAGGGGTAGAACAGTTCTAACAAGAGCTCAGAAGGCAGATACCCCCTCCCGAAAAATGAAATTTTGAATAAAGGTTAAGGTTGAAGTAGCGTATTTGGCGTCAGACGCTTTTCCCCATCCAGGCCTTTCTGTCACAGATTCAGCTATCCAAGTAGAAGGAAGATTTGGTGAAAATTTCAAGAACCGCAGAGGGGTAGAACAGTTGCAACGAGAACTCAGAAGGCAGATACCCCTCCCGAAAAATGAAATTTTGAATGAAGGATAAGGTTGAAGTAGCGTATTTGGCGTCAGACGCTTTTTCCCCATCTAGGCCATTCTGTCAAAGATTTAGTTATCCAAGTAGATTATTTGGTGAAAATTTCAAGAACCCTAGAGGGGAAGAACAGTTTTAACAAGAGTTCAGAAGGCAGATACCCCTTCCCGAAAAATAAAATTTTGAATGAAGGATAAGGTTGAAGTAGCGTATCTGGCGTCAGACGCTTTTGCCCCATCTAGGCCTTTCTGTCACAGATTCAGCTATCCAAGTAGAAGATTTGGTGAAACTTTCAAGAACCACTAGAGGGGTAGAACAGTTGCAACGAGAGCTCAGAAACTACTTCTGAAAAATGAAATTTTGAACTTTTGTTTAATTTTAATCATTTTTTAATCAGTTTTTTTTTCGCTTGAATGTGCTCGTGGTGGAAATCTTTTTCTGACGCAATGTTCCGAATGAAGTCGGAAACTTTCTTAAAATTCCATCCACTACAATTGGTATGTTTGTATTTATTATGATTTAGTAAAAATTATTTTGAGCTAGTCGAAAAAGGTTTACTTTATCTAAATATTTTGTATGTCAATTTTTTTCATAAAAACCCAAGGCGACTAGATTTATTTGATAATTATTTAAAGATCAATTACAGGTTACTTAATAGTAGATACGTATTACTTTGCAATTTTGCAAAGGTGAGAGGTTCTGAGTTTCGCTAAATAATTCAGCTTAATTGACTGACTATCGCATTATATTTACGACGTAAGGACTTGAACTGTGCCATGCACTTCCTATGCCAGGACCAATTGTATTATTAGCATGGTTGACACATTTCCAAAATTTCTGAAAAATTAATCCAAGAAGATCCCAGTTTTCTTTGATAAAATGGGAATATTTGTGAATACAGAATGAATATATCATTTAATGTTGTTCAGGGTTAGTGATTTTTAAAATTTTCTGTATTGTTGCCAAAATGTTTGTTTCATTGAGAAAATTTAAATTGGGTATATAAATACATGTATGCGCCATCATTAGAAGAAAACCATTACAAAAATCTTCAATTTGTGCAACAACGATTTATCGATTCTATAAGAACTACTTTTTATGCATATTGATAAGTAGTGAACTAGGAACTAGGAACTCCTCGAGACATCATCATTTAGCCTAGGGAAATCAAAAACGTTAAAGTAAGACGACTCAAAAAGAAATCACGATAGCCTACTATTGTATGAACTAAAAGTGAACATATGTATCATTTCCGCTAATAAACGGACAATACAATGACCTTATCCCGCTAGGCTTCTTTAAAAGTGGATTTAATATATATGTCTTTTTAAAAATATTGTAGTCTGTAAGTCCCCTGCAAAACTTGGGACCTTTACCTTTGAACCTCTATCGTGACCGCTAAATTAACGCTACAAAATGTTAAAGTTATTCAGATTATTTACCACTTTATACAAATTTAGTAAAAATTTGTGACCTTCACTTTTGACCAATGACATTAATATACATATCAAAATGAGCGCGTAACCGAAAACATCCGAATTATAGAAGATGTGATTTTAAATCTATAAAACTATTGAATGGCGCGAGAAAAAATATAATCGGTACGAAAATCATGGTAATGTCATCTGGGCCTTCAAAAGGGTGTATCGTAATTTTTAGCTCGGCAGACAAGTACTCAATCCTCCAATTCACATAACTCTGATAATGTGTCAAAAGTAAATACTCTCGACTCAAATTTAAGTCTTATGTCTGAACTGGTCGGGAATTGAACCAACATCAGAACCTCTAACCCCGCCTCCAAGATCTGCCTCTAAACCACCTAGGCATTATTTAATTGGAGTTGGATTTGTGGTCTTAGGTGCCAGCTTGCGAATCACAGTACCTTACATCTATAAAGTTAGTTCCCTTGTCATTTGTTTAGTTTTTCTTATTGCTGTATGTCCATTTTTTCTATGGTACTTCCTATTTCCCAATCTGATTACCTTCATACAGTGAAATTATCTGCACCAGGGTCCTAAATACCATCAACATAGCATAGCATAGCATGAATGCAAACTAGTCGAATGCCAGCTTGCAAGGTTCCTAATATTTTTTTAGTGACAGCTTTAGTGAGAAAATGTGTCATCTGCATAATGATTGCTGCAACATGTTAATATGTATCTCAAAGGCCATGCTTAGAATAGAAAAAAGCCAGTTCCTGTATTAAACAAAAGGATTAAGAAAAAAACATAAATGTTTTGATAATTTCACAAAGAATGAACACTCAGTAATCAAAGTTTAATGAGAAGTAAATATTTGTATATTTTAATCACATTATGCAACATTTTTCAACAAAAAGGGGCTTCTTGATTCACCAAGACAATGAAAAATTGCATCTTCCATTCTTCAGAATTTATAACTATTTCTTAAAACCCTTTTAAAACTTATGCACTTGTTTTGTATACTAGTATATTCATGTTGTATTTTTCTTTATAACACAAAATACTTCTAGCATCATATGTTTAAATGACCCCATCTTTTTTTTCTGAAAAGTTTCTTCCCTGTTGTACAGTGAATTTTAAAACTTTTATTTTTGAGTGAATTTTTAGGGTTTCTTTTTCGGGTTAGTTTTCAACAGTCGAAATCATCACTTTTATCTTTTTTATCTTGGTCCTTTTTTCTTATTTTGATCATACTTCAATGTAGTTTTTACTTTAAATGTTTTGAAGCATTGTTTATATACATGTACATAGAACAGGGTCATAAGTAAGGGTCATGCCCTTTTTAAGACATTCTTTCTTCCTAAATACGATCTTTTGTTGAAAGATATTTAGCTACACTGTTCCAATTATATACTTATTTTGTTTAATGCAACTTACTAAATGCCATAAAGTGATTTCAGTACTTTCAGTACTTTGATTAGTTCTTGGTAGGAAACCTCAGTTGTGATGAGACCGGATTTGGGACGGTAGTAGTGCATAAAAAACTCAGATACCTGTACTAGACCCTGCTCAATTACATTTTTAAATAGATATCACTGTGCAATTTTGCCAAGGTGAGAGCTTCTGAGGTTTACAAAAGAATTAGTCTGAGTTGGATGACTATCGCACTATATTTACATAAGGACTTATTATTACTGAAATATGGGAGCATGAAACTAAATATTATGAACAAAATTGGACAATTTTGACTGTCATTTCATGACTGGGTATCTGTCTTCTGAGCTCCTGTTAGAACTGTTCTACCCCTCTAGGGTTCTTGAAATTTTCACCAAATCTTCTACTTGGATAGCTGAATCTGTGACAGAAAGGCCTAGATGGGGAAAAGCGTCTTACGTCTGATGTACAATATCTCGTTTTTAGGTTTAAAACGTAGTCTTGTGGTCTTAATATACAGGTGGGTTTTATAAAAAAGGTATTTTCTTCTTCTTGACGTTATATTGATGCAATAATGCTGATCTTAACGATAAAGGGTATGAAATATTTGCTGTCTGTGCAAAAAAATAGAATTGCGGGCTGGTGGTTTTTTAAATAAAGTGCGGGCTAGAATTGCAGTCATTTAAGTACAATAATACAGAAACGATATCCTGCACGGTAGTCATACTAACGTTGGTAGGTGTGTAAAAAAAATATAAAAAACAAACATGCCAGTCAATGTCAAAATCGCAATCAAAAAAAAAAAGAAAAAAAAGGTAAAAACTTTGAAAACTGACCATTTCAGTTATACACTTTAACTTCTATCAAGGAATTGAGGCCGGGTGCTCCAGAAGGGTAGGCAATTCCTGTCTAGCTAGCTACACCCGTCATGTGCAAAATCAAATTTCAAAATGAAGTAACATGAAACTGTTTGACGTCAAATATATATCGACCTCTTTACAATGACTTGGTCAAATTTGGGAGCAAGATCCTGTATCCGTCACCAAATCCTCGGGCTTTTTGATTCACGTGAACGCATCAGTATTAACTTACCAAGCCAAGGAAGCAACATCCTGTATCCGTCACCTAATTCTCGGGCTTTTACTTACCAAGCCAAGGAAGCAACATCCTGTATCCGTCACCAAATCCTCGGGCTTTTGGTTCTGTTGAACGCATCAGTATTTTGGCCGTTTCCGGGTGACATGTTCCCGACTATAGGCCATGGCCCTGCCCACAAACAGTACAATTTAGAACCTTTATTCATGGTATCCTGGGCTAGCTTCATATAATGTATGCTGTCCGGAATCTAATTACAAATAATAGCAATGTTTATTTGAACAATCTGTTGATTTTTCTTGTGTGTGTGTGTGTGTGTGTGTGTGTGTGTGTGTGTGTGTGTGGTTATTTGTCTTTATGTTTTTGTGTGGTGATTCAGTTTTGCCGCGATACGACTTTATCATGATTTGTTACCCTACAATAGGATAGTTGAGTTGAGTAATGGTGTTTAACGTCCCAGTCAAGAATATTTCATTTATATCGAGACGTCGCCAGCTCTAGGCGAAAGTGCAGAAATTTTGCCTGTGCGTTACGCTGATGGCATTATACAGTAAAGTTCTTTATCGTGCCACGCCTACCGTGACATGGGACCTCGTTTATTTTAAGTTCCCATCCGAAAGAACCGTGACTTTCATTTCGTAATGCCGAGTGCTTGGCGAAAGAACAGTCACTACCCATTTCAAGCCTTGAGTCAGACCCAGTCAGGGTTCGACCTGATGACCTCCCACTTACGGAGCGAGCATTCTACCTACTGAGCTACCGCAGTGGTCTTACAATACGGTAGGATACATTTATAATAAAAACGCTGCAATATGATATTAAACATCTTAACTTGTTCTTTGATGCATTTAAATGTTTATGGAACAACTTTGTAATTTTTCTTTAGCAGCATATATATAAATTCCCATTTATAACAAGTCTATTTGAGGTCTATATATTCCAATATTTAAAAAAAAATACATTGCTAAATCTTAATTTCTCAAAAGAATTAGAAAAACTAAAGTCTATCGAAAAAAATCGAAATACGATCATAAATCGTGAAAAGATCGTATAGCATTGTCAGGTAGTCGTAGCGTTTCAGCACTTTTAAGAAGTGACGTATGATCGCCATACAAATAAAAACGTGTTAATTTAATTGAAAGTGCTAATGAGCGAGAATCATAGCTAATGACATTAACTAAATATGTCACCATCTCAGGTTTGATCTAAGGTGTTCATATAGTCATTAGGCTAACTACGTAAATATATCCAAAGTACATTCTATAGCAATAGCAAGCTACAAGACGTAACAAAAAATTCTGCTAGTAGCTACTAGCCAGTTTTAGAGAGAGAGAGAGAGAGAGAGAGAGAGAGAGAGAGAGAGAGAGAGAGAGAGAGAGAGAGAGAGAGAGTACATGACAATTGTCCATATTCTTCACTTTCCTTCTCTAATCCTTACCTGTGATAAGTTTCCTAGTAACCATGTAGGTTTTGGTCCAGAGATTTTTTTACACGCTCTGCGTATTTTGCTGTACCAGTTCCACAGACTCAAAATTTTCCATATTACATATACAATAACTGCTATAAACACTGCTTGTAGTGAGGCTTCCATTCTTTTTCGGGCCTGTGTAAAAATATTGATTTATTACTGTACCAAAATCTATTACGCGACATGAAATTTTCGCGATTTCCCCAGAGGTAAACCCCTCATGAAATATGTTTATATTTATATATATACATGTAAGGTCACGGACGGTTTATTTTTAAACTTAGCTTATTTTCACGATACTTAATTTTCGCGATTTGTTACCGTGACGCGAATATCGCGAAAATAAAGTGCTCGCGAAAATTAGAGTGATTTACAGTATACAAATATAATACATATATAACTTTAGCCTGTAGTTTACCAACGTTTCACTCTATATCCCAGATCTTTTGTGTAAAACTAAATATTTTCATCTCCATAGAAATATCATATGCAATTTTAAAAATTTTTAAATGAAATTATATATTCAGAAATTTATAAATGACAGAAATAAAGATATAGATTTTTTCCGAAAGAATGTGATGTCAATGTTTACTTAAACAATTGATATCACGAGGTTCGATGGTAGTTCCCAATGTCTGTAGTTTTGAAAGGGCTTTTACATTTAACGTAGATTAACTTGATTTGGATTCATATAATTTTGGAACTTTAGATACATTAATTTTTCAACTGTTTGGCTTATGTTTTTTATCTATCAAACTTTTCGGTCCTAGTGTCCCTGATGAGGAATGATTTTCCGAAATGTGCACATATCACACATAATTTTATTTTTCAATCATATTTATCTTCCAATATTTCAATTAAAAACAGGATAATTTTGAGTAAATTTAGATGTATTAATCATAGATTACCAATAGAAACAGGTCGTTGGTAAAATGTCCCAAAAGAAAATAGGATCTGTAATTTATGTCACAGCGACCTTGGTGATAAATATCACTATATTATGAATTGTAATGTTTTATCTGATATTAGAAAAGTTTATATACCTTCGTATTTTATACTCAATCCTAATATTTTGAAATATCATACCCTCTTCTCTACCAAAAAATTGTCAGTTTTGAATAACCTATGCAAATTTATAAGTATTATTAACGAGAGGGTCTCCCCTCCGGGTTAATTATGTTAATTATGTATATTGTAAATAACTCACGCATGTAAATTGATTATTATATAAGTTTGTTACTTATATGTTGTCTATGTTGTAAATATACAATGTGAGAAATAAAGAACTTGAACTTGATTAAAATTTAACAGGTATTTGTGTTATATATTTGTTTTACAAAAAGATCGAAAACATTCTTCTTTGTTTATGTGGAAATACATGTAGATGGAACAATAGTTGTGTCATGGAATTAAATCACAAGAAAATATTCGCGTAAAGCTGCGAACGACGTCCGCCATGCAATTGGTCAATGTAGACGGCGAAAAAAATGGTTTTGAAAACTCACTTGATTTCGATAAATGTATCTACATTTATGGTTTTTAAACGTCCCGAAAAAAATCGTGTTTTTTCATTATTCTTGTTTTTAAAGAATGTTTTATTGAAGTTTTTCAAGCAAATACAGTTTTAACTCACTCATTATTTGTTGATTTTCATTTATTTATTTATTTATTTATTTATTTATTTAATTTTTTTTAACTATTTTCAAATTGTGCTGACTTTTAAAGTTTTGAACTATAATTGTTCTAAATTTCAAGAAGAAATAGAAAATGATATTTGTTGAAGCCGTTTTCAACTTTTTTTTTTAGTAATAAAACGCTAAAAAAATTAGAATCGTTTTCGCTTACAATGTTACAATTATTTGTAAATAAATATATATTAATGAATAAATGTAAAATAAAAAACCTATACCGGCCTTTTTTCCGTTTTTATCATTAATTTCAGCTGGCAATCAGCAGTCACCGGGCTCAGTCAACCAATATATATATATATAAAGGACTACTGATTACAAATATATCACTCTGTCTTATAAATGATGAGATGTTTTACACAGGAAATGTGCTACATACACGGAACTCACGACAAGTACCGTAATGATGATGTAACAAAGAAAGTCTTATTTGATGATACACTTTTATCAAATATATGAAGAGCCGAAATATTTGTGACATGTGCTCTTTTTGAAGTGAATTAATTACTTTATAAAAATCAAAAGTAGCACATGATATTTGTGTACGAAAACCTCGACAAGTAAAGTTAATCCCTTAATGAACTATTTTATCTTATTAAACTAATTTATTCCTGATTAAAATGAAATCCTGAACCACTGAAATCTAGAACCCTACATGATATATTGTATAAGGATATAAATTCAGTACACATGTATTTACCTGTTCAAATTGAATTTCTAAATGAATCGAGAACCTGTCTTAAATGAGTTGAGTTGAGATGAGTAATGGTGTTAAACGTCCCAGTCAAGAATATTTCATTTATATCGGGACGTCGCCAGCTATAGGCGAAAGTGCAGAAATTATGCCTGTGCGTTGCGCTGATGGCATTATACAGAGGGTTCTTCATCGTGTCATGCCTGACACGGGACCTTGTTTATTTTAAGTTCCCATCCGAAAGAACCGTGTCTTTTATTTCGTAATGCCGAGAGCTTGGCGAAAGAACAGTAACTTCCCAGTTTCAAGACTTGGGTCAGACCCGGCCGGGGTTCGAACCCACGACCTTCTACTTACGGAGCGAGCACTCTACCAACTGAGCTACCGTAGTGGTATCTGTCTTAAATGAACTGTTTTGTTTTTATTGGAACAATGCCGGCGTTTGCTGTGGTATGGTTAGGCATTAGTTCTGTTATTTATATTGTAAGTTCTTAGAGTACCAGAGTTCCCGAGGAAAAAAAACAAGACGACCTACGGTGAGCGAATTGACAAACTTTCTCGCACAAGGATTTTCAAGGTTAGAATTCTAACCCAGGCGGTAGTAAGAGATGTTGTGATCTGTAATCCTGTGTTACTGACCACGTGGACACCTAAAACTTGCGTTTCATTAGTAGATACTTTTAGAATTAGCATTCGTAAATCAGAGTAAGCGAGGGTCTATCAAAACTGAACTATTTATTTGGTTATAGCCTATAGTAACATCGTTAAATATACAATAATTATAGCTTTATTAATAACAATAATAATAATAAAAATAAATAAATAATTATTTAATTAAAATTTAAAAAAAAAGGAAATTTCTGTCGAAGTCTACATTTACCTTTGCCGTAAACCTTTGCTGGTTGGCTCAGCATCAGTATAATGGACTGAGTGGTCTCCGTTGTTTATATGGGACATAACAATTGAGTGTACTAACACTCTAAAGATCGCCATAAGTGCAAACTTAAAACAGATCCGTAACAGTTGCATACCGTGAAACGCATGCGCGGCCCACGAAGTTGCGTAAAAGATTAATCCTTAAAATTAATAAAAATTGCCTCGTCACAAAAGCTGAAAAATTGCTGATGTGACATAAATCAACAATCAACCACCCACCATTACTTTATCCTTCTTACACACTAGACTGCAGCTATCTCTTTCAATTTATACTTAACCTAAATTCAGAGTTGAAAATTTGGGACAGCATAAATGATATCAAAATTACAGCAAACTTACCTAATGATCCAGTTCCAGGTGAAACCATCAAATTATATATTTTATGTTGCATACGTATATGGCATACGTGTGTCTTTCTTCCTTTTATCTGGGGAATGCAAGAACACGTTGAAATACAAAATCAATGTGTCATGAATAACGGGTTGTCTACATAACCAGATAAGAAGAAATTATGACCGCCTGTGCATTTATTAAGGCTAACTAGAAAATGTAGAATGGACTTTTAACACTGGACTTGGGCCTGGCGTATTTAAGCAAAACTGGTGAAATTTTTGTTTAAGTTAATTTATCTTAACGTTGGTGTAAACAGCTTGCGTTTACTTCTACTCATCAATTCAAATTCAATATTTTCTTATCAATAAATGCATAAAATCATTGGTTAGAACAATATAAAAAAAAATTTTAATTTATAATATAAAGGTAACTAGTATACTTTTAACCATCAGGAATTTTTCAGTTGTTGCCCAACGAGCACGTTTGTTAATTGTAAGGATAATTCTAAGACAAAGTTGGTGCTAGCTCACCTGGTCACTACGCCACAGACGAGGCTCACCAAGTCACTACGCCGCAGACGAGGCTCACCAAATCACTACGCAGCAGTCGAGGTTCACCAAGTCACTACGCCGCAGACGAGGCTCACTAAGTCACTACGCCGCAGACGAGGCTCACCAAGTCACTACGCCGCAGAGAGGCTCACCAAGTCACTACGCCGCAGACGAGCATACCACTTCCTTACCCTGATATCGGGAAAGCAATAGCAAGGCGGCAATCTGTCTTCTTAATACCGAGCGCCACGCGAGGAAACAGTATTTTAATTTTTAAAGTTTTGGGTACGAACCTACGACCCATCCTCGAAGCGGACGCTCTACCACGAAACCACTGGTACCATGGCAGTTCTAATACAGATGTATATAAAGCATAGAATCTGCTTTTGTTATTAATGTCATGTGCATTTTTTTATTTTATAAAAATTCAAATTTGCACATGACAAAAATTGAACACACATTAGAAAAATAGTTGTGATTGGTCAAGACATATAACACATAGTAACAACTTGTGTTGTATTGAGTTTTAATTTGGACAGAAGTATAGATCTCTACTTGAGAGATCTTACTCGAATTTGGATTTGAACTCTTGACACCCACAAGTGATATAATAAAAAAAAATAAAAATAACAGATGTGTGGATGACAAATCAAGCTGACATTACGTTACCTAGGACAAAAATTGTCATGTACAGAATTTTGCGTACTTTTTAATTGTCATTAGCAGAATTTTGCATACTTTTTTATAACTGTCATGTGCAGAATTTTGCATACTTTTTATAACTGGCATGTGCAGAATTTTGCATACTTTTTTATAATTGTCATGTGCAGAATTTT
This sequence comes from Tegillarca granosa, assembly GCA_029721355.1. Classification (NCBI taxonomy): domain Eukaryota; kingdom Metazoa; phylum Mollusca; class Bivalvia; order Arcoida; family Arcidae; genus Tegillarca; species Tegillarca granosa. Next base: position 38,914,428 of record CM056607.1, read on the forward strand.
GCATACTTTTTATAACTGTCATGTACAGAATTTTGCATACTTTTTATAACTGTCATGTGCAGAATTTTGCATATTTTTTATAACTGTTATGTGCAGATTTTTACATACTTTTTTATAACTGTCATGTGCAGAATTTTGCATACTTTTTATAATTTTCATGTGCAGAATTTTTCATACTTTTTTATAATTGTCATGTGCAGAATTTTGCATACTTTTTTACAATTGTCATGTGCAGAATTTTGCATACTTTTTTATAATTGTCATGTGCAGATTTTTGCATACTTTTTATAATTGTCATGTGCAGAATTTCAAATTTTTCTTTTAGTAAAAGTTCAAAATTCTGCATATGACACTGATTTTTTAAATGACACCAGATGACGATAACATACCTATGTAGTATTGTGTCCATTTTTTCCACACAGATGTAGATAACCTTTGGTGTCAAAAGTTTATGATTATCTTAATCACCTTCGTTAAAATATCTCAATAAAAAGCAACTGAAATATTCTGACTGTGAAATATCAGTGTGAGTTCAATAAAACGGGCTTATTGTCTCGCCAGGTGGGTAGCAACCGTCCCATTACGTTACTATGGGAACTTGAGATACTTAAATTTTAATCCCTATATAATCGTTGAGTATTTAATATTTAAAAAAATTCACACACGAAGCCGCGAAAAAAAATGTCATATTTCCTTGGAAAAATACTACCGTTATTTTCCTTTTACCACAATTTATAAAAAAAGGAAACAAGTTAAAATATTAGTTTTATCAGATGCATATTTTAATTTTAGATATAAAACTGTTGGGAAGTGAGGACAAAATAATTTGATTGAAATATAAGGACAAACTAGAACCTTTCGTTGATTTAAAAATATGAAACAAAAAACCAACTAAGTACATCATGTGATCTTAGAATTTCTCCTATGAAAAAGGTTTAATAAATGTAATTTTTGAACAATAGTTGCAATGAAATGGTCAAATACATAGTTCAATCAAATATCTGAAATTAACAAAGATTTAATATATTAAAGAAAGCTTCTACAAACGAGCTTTGCAATAAAGCCGCAACAGTGATTAACCAAAGCATTTTATCTCCGGTTTGATTGGAAGTGTTCATCTAGTCGGTCATAATGAAAATCTTTAATACACAAAGTATGCTTATACAATATTGGAATCATGGCGATTTTGCTTATTTTACAGGAAGCCCAAGGTTATTAACGCTCACCTGTGGATATGACCCAAATCATTTGCAAAGTACAATAGAAAATAGCACTAATTACACAAACCATTTAAGTTTCCACACTTTGAACATCAATGCCACAATCTTTAATCAATCGAAAATGGCACTAATTACACAAACCATTTAAGTTTCCACACTTTGAACATCAATGCCACAATCTTTAATAAAAAATATCTAGTCGATTTATAAACAGCTGTTCAAATGCATAAAGTAACTGAAGTACAATAAATAATTTCCAGAGCATTTAGTATTTCAGTATAACTATACAACTACGACCTTGACCTTTAAACCCATAACCTTAAACCATATATCAGGGCAGTAAATGCCTTAACAATAAATTATACATCTATACATAAAGTTTATAGTTTTCAAGATAACTCAAAATTTTATTGTTCTTAAGAAGCTACGACCTTAATCTCTGAACCATGACTTTGAACCATATGTCAAAACGATCGACAAATCAATACCTACAATATTGTAATATACATGCCTATACAAAAAGTTTAAAGTTTTAAAAAATCACAATTTATTAATTCTTAACGCAGGCTTCGACCTTCACTTTGAACCAAAATTATAGGGATATATAAACCTACATTCTTTTAATATACTAGTATATGCGTATATAGTTTTTTTCATTTTCAAGATAAGATGGCTTATGCAGCTATGACCTTGACCTTTGAATGCATGACCTTGATCCATATATAAAATTGGTCGTTATATCGGTACCTAAAGTATTCTAATACAAATGTCTATAAAATAAATGTTTTCAAGATAATTGACAATTTAAGTATCCTTAGGAAGATGTGACCTTGACCCTTGAACATATGACCTTGAACCATGCACTAAAATGATCATTATAACAATGCATACAATGTTCTTATATACATTCCAATACAAAAAGTTGAAAGTGTTAGAGATAATTAACAATTTAAGTATTCTTTAGAAGCTGTAATCTTGACCCTTGAACCTATGACCTTCATATATCAAATGATTGCCATAACAATTTCTACAAATTCTAATAGACATATCTTTTCAAAAAGTTAATTTTTTTATATATATATTTCAGAATTTTAGTATTCTAAGGAAGCTGTGACCTTGACTTTTAAACCGCTGACCTTGAAACTTCTATCAAAATGTTTTTATATCCATACCTACAATATTTTCATGTATATGTCTATACAAAAACTAAATAGCTTCCACATTTATTGACAAATAAAATATTTTAGTCTTTTCCCCCACTAAGTGGCTTATATCGTCTCGGTGGCTCAGTGTTTGAGCACCATATATCTTCTTACATTGCCACAAAATACATTTTGAAATTGTCACTATATACCTTCTTACAGTGCCACTTCATACCTTTTTACAGTACAACTCTATACCTTCTTACAGTGTCACTCTATTCTTTCTTAGTGTAACTCTATACTTTCTTACAGTGCCAGTATATACCTTCTTACAGTACCACTATATAACTTCTTACGATGTCACTATATACCTATTTACAGTGTCATTTTATATCTTTTTAGAGTGTCACTATACCTTTTTACAGTACAACTCTATACCTTCTTACAGTGTCATTCTATACCTTTTTAGTGTCACTATATACCTTCTTACAGTGTCACTCTATTCTTTCTTAGTGTAACTCTATACTTTCTTACAGTGCCAGTATATACCTTCTTACAGTACCACTATATAACTTCTTACGATGTCCCTATATACCTATTTACAGTGTCATTTTATATCTTTTTAGAGTGTCACTATACCTTCTTACAGTGCAACTCTTTACCTTCTTACAGAGCCCCTTTATACATTCTTACAGTGTCACTATATACCTATTTACAGTGCCATTCTATACCTTCTTACATCGCCACTCTATACCTTCTTACAGAGTTCCTCCATACCTTTTTACAGTGCCACCATAACCACTTACAGTGTCAATATACCTTCTAATGTAGCCACTATACCTTCTTAAAGTGCTGCTTTATATGTTCTTACAGTGTCAATCTATACCTTTTTTACAGTGCCACAAGGTACCTTTATACAGCGTCACTCTTAACCTTCTTACAGTGCCACATTAAACCAGCATACAGTGACCCTATATACATTCTTACTGTGTCATTATATACTTATTACAGTGTCACTCTATACTTCCTTAGTGTCACTCTATACTTTCTTACAGTGCAACTTTATTCCTACTTACAGTGTCACTATAAACCTTCTTACGGTGTCACTCTATACCTACTTACAGTGTCACTCTATACTTTCTTACAATGCCACTCTATACTTTCTTACAGTGCAACTTTATTCCTACTTACAGTGTCACTCTGTACCTTCTTACAGTGCATCTCTGTTCCTTTTTACATTGTCACTCTATACCTTCTTACAGTGCCACTATAACCACTTACAGTGCCACTATACCTTCTAATGTTGCCACTATATCTTCTTACAGTGCCACTACACCTTCTTACAGTGCCACTACACCTTCATACAGTGCCACTTTACCTTCTTACAGTGCCACTACACCTTCTTACAGTGACATTCTATACCTTCTTACAGTGCCACTTTGTACCTTTTAATTTGTAGGGGCTTTGGTGACCCAAGTTTTTTGAAAGCACAAACCTACAGATGGCAGAGTCTCTTATCATCTAGGTTTGAATCTCACTCAGGCAGATCCTATTTGAACAAAGTTTTTTGGTAAGCGTTTAGAAGATCAGTGGTTTTCTCTGTAGCCACTCAAGTTTTTACCTTCCCTGAACTATCTGCTTTGATATAAGTGAAAGAATCTTGACTTAATCCAATCATGCTAACCTGCAGATCCACTAGTTAAAAGATGTTTCTGGAGTATAACATTTTCAACAGAAAAAATAAAACATCAGATTTTCAATGGTTCTACAAAAATAAAACTTTGTTGTACTTTGTGAAACCTTATTCTCTGAATTGCCAGACTCAGTTCCTTGAGTGCTGAGTGGCCTAGAGCACAACTTTATGGCTCATAGTGGCTCTCACTGTCTAGGTTCGAATACCACTAGATATATCTTAGTGCGAGAAAGTTTGTCTACCAAAGGTCGGCAGTTTTCTCTGGGAGCTCAAGTATTCTCCACCATTCCTAACTGATTGAATTGATATTTTAAAGTGAAAGAATTCTGGCTGGGATAAAAAACATCATTAATCCAATTCAATCCAGTCCTAATTGCCAGACAACCTCAGTGGTATAGTGTCTGCCTTAAAAGCAAGAAGTCAGGGGTTCAAACCCAACTGAATCATAAACAATACTTTAAATTTTGAGATACAGCTTCCTTGCTTGATGCTCAGTATTAAAGGGACAGAGTATTGACTAGTTTAACTGGTTTCAGGATGATGTGAGATATGGGAGTGGTATGCTTGTATACTTTTAGCCTGGTGAGCTATCACCTTCACAAAAAGCTGCTCTAAATATGTGCTAGTACAGGGCAGACAATGATACATGCTAGATTATCTCACACATACACATTCTTGTTGATAGATTTATCCTTATAGATTAATTACCTTGCTTTGTCAGGAAAAGCTTAAAAATGGCGGATTTTATTACTTTACTATGGGAACTTGACTCAATGTACAATCCAGTTTGTCCTTATTTACAGAGTATTAAGTTAAAAATACAACAAAATACTTAATTAACAATTTATTAACAATAATATAAAGATTTATATGATGTATTGGTAATGATAACTTGACATTAAAAACTTCAATGTAGTATACAACTACATGTGTAATACACAGCACTATGTAATATGTATAAATAAATAAAATTGAATAAATAAATAAATAAATGAATAAAACAAAATAAATAATTTTAAAAATTGAATAAATAAATAAATAAATAAAACTGAGTAAATAAAAAAATTCAATAAATAAATAAATAAATAAGAATAATTAAATTAAATAAAATAATAAATAAATAAAATTGAATAAATAAATAAATAAAATTTAATGAATAAATAAAATTGTGTAAATACATGTATATAAATAAAATTGAAAACAAAAACAAAAAATGGTAACATTTACAACAAACATAAATATGTGCATAAAAAAATATATACTAGTATATATATAAAAATTAATGAAATTGAAATTACAAATAAACAAGAATAAAAAAATGTTAAGTTTTGGGAAGGTAAGTTAAACCATGTTGTAGTATAATGTTGGATTGTAGGTGAAACTGGACAGAGACTCATAACGAAAAAAGTAGATTTAACCTCAAACAATAGAAAACTACAAAAATATGAGAAAAAAAACATAAAAAATAATAATAATAATTACAATAAATATCTACATTCATATGAAGAAGTATGCAGTATATGTTGTTAAGTACCAGGGTATTTATTTAATACACAAAAAAGTATAAACTTGACTTATGAATACTGTTGATAACATCTGTGGGTAATAAATTAGATGTGAACGGCAGATTAACAATTTATAAAAACAAATTTTACTGCCACAGACCTTAAGAAATTCCGATAATTGTGTGATATTTTGATATAAATACCAATACATCAGATTTTATTTCTCTCTGAAACTTCATGTCAGTATAATTCAAATGACAATGACAAGTTTTTGAACAAGAAAATTTTAAATGGAAACAAAAAATTCTACAAATTTTGATGAAGAATGAACCACAACCAATTTCAGAAACCTTATAGATTTTTTATCACTTTATTTAGAATATTTAATTCTTTTTACTTTGAAAACAATCAATAGTTTACCTATGAAAACCAATATTCTAAAAAAATATGAGCTCAAATTTTTGTATCAATGTCAAAAATGCACAAGATTTAAGTTTTCAGAAAAAGAAAATTACAAAATCTCAAAATTCCAACAACTAACAACAACAGCAACAATAAAACTATGATGTGTTTGAACATTCTGTTTTAAAAATGACTTGCTGACTGTTCATTCATAACATCCTGAAAATACACAGAAAAAAAATCGAACAATCAAGTGAAATCTTAAACAACCCAATTATCGACAAATCAAACTGAACTATCTTGTTTCTAAAACGAAAAAAAAAACATAATGAACTAGACTGGTGATCCAATAGATAACAAATACCCCAGCAACCACCTCAGGAACCTTCCTTTCATGACCATAAGCTTTCTATATCAATATGAAATCGACTGGTTCTGGAGGTATCGTCAAAATATCTTCAGTTATCTTCAAAATAACTGAAAAAGGGCCATAACTCTTGAACGAAAAATGAGAAATCTTCTGAAATTGAAAAAACCTTTCTTTCATGACCATAAGCTTTGCATACAAATCTGAAATTGATTGGCACACTGGTTTTGGAGTTATCATCCGGAAATGGGTAAATCTTCAAAATAACAGAAAAAGGGGCATAACTTTTGAACGAAAAATTGGAAATTTTCCAAAATCAAAAGGAACCTTCCTTTTCTAACCATTAGCACTGCATATAAATATGAAATCATTTTTTAGAAGACTTTTTGAGTTATCATCCGGAAACCAAATATTACTGATGGACGGACGGACATCAAGATCACCATATAACCCCTCCCCCTTGAGGCAGGGGTATAAAAATACAAACGAAAAGAAAGAAAGAAAGAAAAAGAAATAAGGTATCTTTAGTAATGAAAATTGAAAATGTTTAAGTCACAAAATAATTTTTATGCAATTATGCGAGAATGTCAAACTTCATATTTTAATGATCAAATATCAAATTGATTGTGTTTGAAATGGTTTTACATCCAAATCAAGATTATTCAACTTATTAGGAAGCCCTCCTCAGTCCCTTACATTCGAGACTCAACATTTGGAATTACTGGTTCAGTCAGCCATTTCTATTAAGTACTTACATAAATAGAGCCTAAGCCAGCAGAGATTTCCATGATGGAGTCATAACCATCAACAAAATTTTGGTTTATCTGAGAAAACTGCTCCTCTGAAATAATAAAAACAGTAATTTCTACAAAAAATTCTGACTGGGTTCTAGATGAATATACATAACATCTGCCTAAAAGTATGTCATTCCTGTGTGTGTTTGTGTGTGTGTGTGTGTGTGTGGTGTTGTTGTTGTTGTTTTGAGGGTAATCTGTCGAGCGGTCCAAAGCCTACACTTCCTGTCACATTGCTTCTGTCAGAATCCTAGCCAAAAGCAGTTGTTTTCTTTGGTTAATACAGTTTTCTCCACTGTGCCATAATTTACATACTCAGTTTCAGTAATAAAATCTTGATAAGGGGGTATAAAACAACATAATGCAACTTCAGTAATTAAGTGGTCACATTAGTGAAAGCCATCAGTGTATAAAACTACATTTGTTGTGACCCTCTTCACTTCAAGGTTAAACTTAAACTTTACTGCTGGTACTTCTTTATCTTTTTTTGTGAATTTTGTCAATGTGAAATGAAAAAGTGTTGCTCTAGCTTGAGCATATATCATCCAGCCTGACTAGGGTTCAAACCCATGATCATTGAAGTGCAAGTGTCACTTTGTCACAATCATCTTGAAGACATAGAGTTTTGTTAAACATGATGAATGTGAATGTATTAAACTGTTTTTGTTTCTTTCCTTACACATACCCTCATATACCTACCCTCCATTTTATAACAGTGCCTCTAACCTGGGTTCAAATCCCACATGGGACAGATCCTAGTGTGAGAAAGTTTGTAAGTTTGCTTGCCGAAGGTCGGTGGTTTTCTCCAGGCACTCCAGTTTCCTCCACCATCTCAGAACTGACCGCCTCGAAATAAGTGAAAGAATCTTCACTGGGGCATAGAACACCATTACTCTAAGTAAGTACTCCCTCCTTCATTTTTGTAATTTAAGCCTTTGATACAACCAAATCTTGTTCCATGGGCCTAATATGATAAAATATCATAGATTAATCTAGCTTTTGGGGGAAACATCCATTTTTGCTGAAGTCGGGGAAAAACTAGGTCAAATGATGTAACCTTTATTAAGGGAAAAATGCTAATATTCGGCATGCAATCAGGGCCAGATTAATCCCTAAATATACATGAGTAAAATTTTTTAACCCATTTGACTCATATAAACTATACCTGCATTGTAAGAAATAGTCTCTGAGACTATTTTCCTGTTCCTTGATCACATGATCTACATTAGTGTTAGGTACATCAGCAATCTGTTTGAACTGATCTGTATCTATCTGTTTGATTTTGTGTGACTGTTCATTCCAGTCATGTTTCCATTCCATAAAACATTTGTACATCTCTTCCAGATTGCTGTTTTCATCATGCAGTTTTGAGGATACTCCATCCATTTTCTTATCCCAGGTGGACAAATCATTATCAGATTTTGTGAGTTGAATGTGCTCAACTGTAAAATAAAACAAAATAAATTCAGTAAATAAAACAAGAGTCACGGAAGCTCCATGAAAACCAGGTTTTCGTATTTCAGAGAAGGGGGTTTCAGAGAGAAATGGTACCTAGTTAACAATAATTATGGGTGATCATGTGTCTCGCAGGGACCTGGTTGATAGTAAAAGGTACCCGTAATTGGTTAAGATTTAATATATCATATATATATATATATATATATATATATATATATATATATGTATATATATATATATATATATATATATATTAAAGCATCATACATCAGAACATGTTAAAAATTGCAATTATGACAAATTATTTAGAAATCTGAATGTTGTTTTTTCATTTCAATAAAATTTCATTTAAGAAAAGATCCATAGTGGCATCTGCACCTAAATATATTCGGAAATATCCAATTTAATGTAAAAATAGTCAAAATCAAAATATTTTGCTACCAAAATCATTTTACAAAACTAAAATTCCATAAATAGTGAATTCTACGTCTAAATGTCATCAAAAATGGCCAATTTTATGGGAAAAAATCATAAATTTCAGGCAACAATAGCCATTTTAGTGCAGAAAACACAAAGGTCAAAATGTAGGTCATGACCTTGACCTTTGATTTTGGCTTTATATTCATCAGCATTGCTAGAAAATATGAAAACTGAAAACCCCATGTCATTATCTTTACATATATAGTCATTTTAGTGCAGAAAACACAAAGGTCAAAATGTAGGTCATGACCTTGTCCTTTGATTTTGGCTTTATTTTCATCAGCATTGCTAGAAAATATGAAAACTGAAAACCCCATGTCATTATCTTTACATATATAGCCATTTAAGTGCAGAAAACACAAAGGTCAAAATGTAGGTCATGACCTTGACCTTTGATTTTGGCTTTATTTTCATCAGCGTTGCTAGAAATTATGAAAACTGAAAACCCCATGTCATTATCTTTACATATATAGCCATTTAAGTGCAGAAAACACAAAGGTCAAAAAGTAGGTCATGACCTTGTCCTTTGATTTTGGCTTTATTTTCATCAGCATTGCTAGAAAATATGAAAACTGAAAACCCCATGTCATTATCTTTACATATATAGCCATTTTAGTGCAGAAAACACAAAGGTCAAAATGATGGTCATGACCTTGACCTTTGATTTTGGCTTTATTTTCATCAGCGTTGCTAGAAAATATGAAAACTGAAAACCCCGTGTCATTATCTTTACATATATAGCCATTTTAGTGCAGAAAACACAAAGGTCAAAATGTAGGTCATGACCTTGACCTTTGATTTTGGCCTTATTTTCATCAGCATTGCTAGAAAATATGAAAACTGAAAACCCCATGTCATTATCTTTACATATGGCCAAGATATAGCTAGAGGTTGCTTATTTTGTGAAATGACCAAGCAACTGTGACCTTGACCTTTGATGTATTTATCCCAAAAGCAATCCCAACTAAGATCTTATCACAATACATGTATGTGCCAAGTTTAAATCTTTTAAAAATGTCATTTACTTTTCAAGTTATCATCCGGAAACCAATTTTTGATGCCCGCCCGCCCGTGACCTTGACCTTTGATGTATTCATCCCAAAAGCAATCCCAACCAAGATCTTATCACAATACATGTATGTGCCAAGTGTCTTTCAAAAACGTCATTTACTTTTCAAGTTATCATCCAGAAACCAATTTTTGACGCCCACCCACCCGCCTGCCTGCCGACATTTGGTAATCTAAGAACCAGGTTTCTACGAAAACCTGGTTAATAATGAACATCAGTTAACCAATGGTTTTCTATGTATCCTGAGTAAATAAACTCAGAAGTGGGAATAAAATTGAAATAAAATGTTAATTTACAAACTTTGAAATATTTTCAGCAATTTTTTATCATAATGTACTAAACTGATCCCCAAATTCTTGACATTTACAACTAAAAGACCCAGTGTAAATAAGTTACAATCACTGAATGCCATGATGCAATAACACTACTTTGAATTGGATTGATAAAGGGGGATAAATATGGTAATAAAGGTGCTCAAAATGAGCAAGACTTGATTCCTTCTAGTTTGAACCTATCAGTAGGTTCCATCATTTTTTATTTTATATTAGGCTTCTAAATGACCTGTAAAATATGGTACTCAGTAGAACTGTTGAATTAAAACAATTATTTCTGATTTCCAAACTCATGATAAATTTTTACAAAAAATAAAATCCTTAATGTTCTAGCTTAGAAAAAACAAGATTGTTTCTGAAATAATTAACTTTGAAAATATCTAAAACAGACTAAAGATTTTGTTAATGTTAAATACTGTATAAATTACAATATTTCAGTAAGTATAAATAATAATCAGGGTATGTTCTTACAATAAAGCTTGTTCCGCATTTCTCTAAGTCTGCTGAGATCTATTGTTGTAGCCATTTCTGTACTGTTTATTTCTGTAAGATTAATAGAAAGAATAATAGACAAGCTCAAATCTCTCTCTCTCTCTCTCTCTCTCTCTCTCTCTCTCTCTCTCTCCCTCCCTCTCTCTCTCTCTCTCTCTCTCTCTCTCCACTTGTTATGAACACAATTTTCTGTTTAGTTTGAAAATTTGTATAGTACACATCATAATGTGATTGTGTCTATTTTGAACCCCCATATAAATTTAAAAGATCAATACTTATTTTTAAATACAGAATTTCAAAAACTTGGCAATTAAGTATATGCAGCCTTATTCCTCTAAATCCTTAAATAAAACTATTTTGAATAGTGCATGTAACACAACAGAAAATTAAGCAAAGAGAAGATACAAGTTTATAATACCAAAAATCAGTACAATTAATACTTAAAACTAAGTTGTAAAATGCAAAAAAAAATTTTTATACAAAAATTTCAAAAAAAATTATTTCTGAGAAAATGAATAATGACACTGCTTAAGGTTAGAATGACACTGCTTAAGGTTAGAATGAAAATTTTGAAAACTAAAAAACAAACATGTGCTTGTGTGCTTAATAAACAAGGAAGATAAAACAACAAAAATTAACAAAACAAAAAAACAGCCAAACAAGACAAAAGAAGTTACACACACAAACACACACATTAATGTTATAAAATAAACAATATAACCGAACTGCATTGAAAGTAAGATTTTTGAACATCAGAAATTAGTTTGAGGTTTCAGAATTTATTGATTTTATTTTTTATTTTATTTATTTTTTCCCCCTAAAATTAGCATTCATGTGATCATGTACAGTTTTGTTATTTTGCTAGATATATTTTTGAATCTTGTTTTTCACATATAAGGATATTTTTAACAAATAAACATATAAAAATATTGTCTAAAAACTATGCATATTCATTTATAAATATGATTTGTAAATTTTATACATTGTCGATATAATTTAGATGAAGTAAATATGTGATAAAATTGACAATTATTACAATCATCAGGTACATATGATAACATATATCACACCTTGATGAAGATACAGTGATTCTTGTCTCTGCTTCCAGAGCAATAACATCATTAAGATAGCAACAGCAACTTGAGCAAGACGAACAAAAGACAGCAAGCCAGCAAAGTTCAAAAGCTGAAGGAAAAAGACACGCAGAAGAATAGTACATTAGCAAAGAAAAGAAGATGAGTAAAGACATCAAAACATTACAGCAAAACATATAATGATATAGCAATAACAATAATACAACAATGAACAAGATCTAATGAGTGAAAACATGTTACAACAGGAAGTTAATACACAGATGGATGATGGGATATGTCAGTGTACCATGTGAAAGCCTTTACATTTGTGCAGAACAATGAATCATTTATATTAGACATTAAATAACATCACTGACAATTCTTGGTGGGTCTTTTGTTTTTTTTTTTTTTTTTTTTTTTTTTTTTTTTTTTTTTTTTGGTGTTTTTTTTTTTTTTTTTTTTTAATGCTATTCCAGAATTTTGCATTTTTTATGATAAATGCTGAGGTGTGATTGATCTTGTAGGATACTAGCAATCTCTGTTATAGAAGCTCTAGCCCTCGGTGCTGAGGTTTGATTGATCTTGTAGGATACTAGCAATCTCTGTTATAGAAGCTCTAGCCCTAGGTCTCAGTTAGTTTCCTTTTTATTTGAATCCGGCAAAACTTGAATGCAGATTGTCATTAAAACTAAAATGAACCTAAAAATTATTCAGATTTTAAAAAATACCAAATTCAATTTAAAATTACAAAGAAATTGGACAGAGTAATAAACAATATGATAAAATAAGGTCCAGTTGTGTGGTGTAAGTTGTTAAGGCTATATGCATGCCCCCTAGCCATCCTACATAGCATACAAAAAAAAATGTTTATTCACTCCAACAAGACCAACCAACAAACAAAAATGTTTTTCTGTTGCCCTTCAAAAAAAGTAGAGTAGACAGGTATTTTTTCAAACAAAATTATTTAACTTTTTTTTTCTTTTCACTCTTTCTTTCTTTACCTTGATTTATTTTCTATTATTTTTCAATGAAGCAAAATCAGAAAATTGTTATTTGATAATGATCGAAAAAATTAAAAATGTCTGCAAAAATTATAGTGGGAAGACAGGGCAAACATAAAGTTCAAAATTTTTCCTTGGCCTAATTTAACAAGAATTATTCTCACACATGTTGACAAATAACCCTACTGTTCAACCAGATAAAATAGTCAGTCCATGTTTTTTCTTTTATATACAGAGTGTAGTCACAACATTATTCAAAAACTCTAATATGCATTAAACAGATAACCTGTGTAGATTTAAACTACATTATTGGCATAATGGCATTGTCAATTTTTTTTTTTTTTTTTAATTACACAAACTCAAAACTATTTTATCTGGAAAAACAGTAAAACAACAAAAAAATAAATTTGACATGAATATTTTACAGTTAGACCTGTCCTAAAGATCACAAAAATATCCAAAGACCAGTCCATGTACTGCCATGTTGGTCATTTTTGAGATCTACAGTATATTACAGTAATTAGGACAACAACACCCCCCACCTTACATTTTTTCATTGGAAATGCAGATCCCCATACATTTTGACATTGGTAATGGGGCTAAAATTGGCCTAGACATACTGTATATTTGACTTCTGTTTTTAATTTACAGGCATTCTGTACATTTTTAAGTCATTTTAATGGGTATGTAGGTGACCTTTATAGACAGGTTTAACTGTATAAACATTGTCTAATAAGAAAAAATTAACTAAAATGTTAAATGGCTTTTAAAATACAATATCATATAATTACCTTAAAGGTTTCTAAAACACTTGTAAAACTATTGCTGAAAGCCTGAGATGCTGCTTTTAACTTCAACACAGTTACAGAAAACTCAATGTACAGATCCATGGTGAATGAAGCATGCTTTGATGTTGAGTTAAACTCAGGCACCAAACCAACTTCAGGCATCTGATCTGTGATGATGAAACTTGAGTTAAACTTAGGCCCTAATTCAACATTAGGCATCTGATCCATGATGATGAGACTTGAGTTAAACTCAGGCACTGAACCAATATGAGGCATCTGATCTGTGATGATGAAACTTGAGTAAAACTCAGGCACTGAACCAACAAGAGGCATATGATCCATGACGGTGACACTTGAGTTATATCCCGGCACTAAACCAACATGAGGCATCTGATCCATGCTGAGATTTGAGTTAAACTTAGGCACTGATTCAACATGAGGTGTCCAGTCTAAGAAGGAGACAATATTTTGTTCTGGTAAGAAGTTTACTTCATCAGTGAAGGTGGTATTAGCTGGTTGGCACACCCAATCCATTGGTGGTGGTAAGATTGACAAAGAACTGAAAATACATAAAAGATAAATTTTTTTAGAAAACATTCCAACCCCATTCATATGCTAATTCATCTAATTACAAAATAGATAAACACTTACAAAGGAAAAATTTACTACTACTACTAATAATAATAATAATAAATTATAAAATTAATAACAACAACAATAATAAAATTAATGAATTAATTTAAAAAAATAATAATAATAATAATAATAAATTCATAATAACAATTATAAAATAAATAATAATAATATTATTATCATTATAATTAATTATTAGAATTAGTTACACTTCTCCATAATTCATGAACAAAAAAATCAATATTCTTTCATTTAACCATACTGAACATAAGTAAAATAACTTATAGTAAGCATGTAGCCTTAGGAAGGAGTGATGAAGTATTTAATACTTAATACTTTTTTTTATTTCTTATTTTTATTTCATTTGTTTTTATTTTACTTATTTATTTTCAAGCAAGCCATATATTTCAGTGAGTCAATACGGATGTTTCGGGTTACCGTTTTCCGGGCCAGTTCCGGATATTATATATGCCCAAAATCACGTGATTTTCTGTTTTGGTTCCTCATGCCTATTTCCGGTTTGGATGCAATACACATTAGCTGACCATGAAAACGAGAAAAATTAGCTTGGTAAGTAATAATTACGGTAAAATTGAAATGAATCTAGGCTTATAAGTTCATTTAATTCTCAAAGCATCATAAAAAGAGAAAGTCTGATATTTTATATGTGTTCAGCTGCACAAATGACACTTGATATCGGTCAAACTGTAGCTTGAAATTCAAGTTGAATACGTGACGGGTATACTAAGAAGTTAAGTTATATATAAGAATAGACCAGGAACCACAAACTTTTCCCAATAATTTCTTGAGTTAATATAGTTTCCCCACAGTCCACGAATTGCTTGGTATGGCAATTAATCTAAATATTTTTTGCTTGAAAACTGTTGTCAAAGTGAGACTTGGTCTTAACAAAATTAAAAGTTATACGGTAATGCAACCGTACATAGATTGAGCTACTATACTGCTTGCAAACCTATTCTGTTGTATGTATTTATTTTTTGTGACCTAAGAGATGTCTTTATATTGTTCAAGATGATGACAATTTGATTATTGAAATTTGAGAACCCTTTTAGGGGGATCAATACATGGATATATTGGCTTGATATTTAATCAGTAGTTCCTAACATTTGTGAAATGATTTCAAAACAACTTTGTAAAAGTCCCATAAACTGCTTGAACTGAAAACATGTGCTAGTGATTTAGACATACATGTTGATTGTGTTTTTGTTTTTCTTATAGAATGTGTACCTGATTACTGTATATGTAAAATTGCAAAATAAGACTGTTGTGAATCTGACAAGCCATAGTGACATCTGATCAGCTTGCATTGACACATCTGTTTTATTTTGCATATTTCCAGCTCAAAAATATAGAGCAGTAGAATATCATGTTATCTAAAGTACTTAAGAAATAACAGACTGGTTTTAAGTGTGTGTTAAGTATAAAATAAATATTAACTTATGTAAATTGGAAATTTATTTAGTGAAGATTTCTTTGTAACAGAGCTATATTCTTTTGGTTTTATTGGATTTCTGGAGACACTGCTGCGGGTTGTGGATTCAGAATCAAGTCATGTTTTGTGCCATGATATTACATTGCTTGATTGCACCCAGTTGCAAAACTGATGTCAGATACTGATGGTCTACCAGATACGGTTTGATAGGATTTGTCATTGGTATTCCCTTTGAAGGGAATCTTGTACTTTTGGTATTAGTCACTTCATGTCACAAAAACTGGGATAAGTACAAATTTGATCAAACCATAGTCTGGACTCTGGAGTCTTTAACATTAATGGTACAGTCATTGGAAAAAATGTGCCTTATAGTCAGTGTGTTCCTAACCCTTTAGTAAGGACAATGTCACTACACAGGCAATCTAGTTTACAGTGCCATCTGTTTAAATGGAAGCCCCTTTGGAAAAAGTTTGTGATAAGAATATATCTGTTTACACAGATTGGTATAACAGAGATCAGATAAAATTTTTAAGACTACTTGGGACTCATGTAATCAGATTTTTTGTGTACTCATCACCAATTTAGTTGTAGTTTAGCATAAAAAGGTGTAATTTCCTATGATTTTTGTATTTTAAAATTACATTTTGACTATTTAAGAGTATTCAAGAATGATGAGTAGAATGGATCTACTTGTGATGTGCCTAGTGTAAATAAAATATGTATATGCTAAATATGCATGTCATTTTTTTATCCATTTTCATTAGCATACTAATGACAACATGATATATTTTGTTTTTAATTTTAGATTTGCATGTGTATATCTGAATGAGTATTCTAGCCAAAGGAGCATTGACATTAAAAGAACACATGGAAGATAAAAAATGTTGTCAAAATATGATTTATTATATGACATTGAAAGATAGACTTTTGTGCATATACAAATGTATACATTTTTCGGCTAGAAAATCACTGGATGTTTGTTGTTGTTCTTTGACTGGTAAAAGCCATCAGACTTTTGTGTGTGTACAAATGTACACATTTTTCGGATAGATTATATCTCTTTAAAAATATAGTACACTTTGCTAGAAAATCACTGGATGGTTGTTGTTGTTCTTTGACTGGTAAAAGTTATCAGAATGAATAGCACGGCAAAGCTTATATCTGTTTGTAAACTTTAATCTTCTCCTTTGAAAAAAGGGCTTTGGTTACAAGGCAGTTAAGGCATCTCTCAGCTATGGTTTAGATCCCAATCAACTGAATTTGTTTACCTTGCATCAGCAATTTTTCAGCTATTCTTGATAAAACAAATAAAAAATGGTAATCTCAAGTGTTGATCGTAGAACAATTTTACTATTTACATGATTTCACAAGTATTTGAGCTGCTTGTACTAGTACATACTTAAAGTGATTTTTAGAGAGTTTAACTAGTCTACAATGTAGAAGATAAGCATTGTAGACCTACAGCTGCAGTCCATAATGCTTGTAGCAAGCTAGGCAGTAGAGGCCTATACCAAGAAAAACATGTTTTTAATTTCAGTCAACTTTTATGGATTCCACAATGGGGAGATGCTTTAGATTTAGGCTTATGTTATTTTTGCTGTAACCACTTGGATTCTGTAGCTAGTGACTTAAGAAAAAGCGGATTTATCTTCTAAGCATTCTGTAATGAAAATAAGTCTGTGGTCTTTGATAAAAGTTTTATAGATGCTCCATATCAATGGGTGTGTTAAGATAAGAAATAACTGTTTTGTCATTAAAGCAGCAGACTTATGCAAAATTATTCCACTTCATCTAATATGATGTCTCTTTTTAAGACAAATGATCTTGAATAAAGCAATAAAAATGAGATTAACTTGACTTTGTAAAGTATGACATATATGTACCCTCTTAATCATTGTTGATATTTTAAGATTTGTTAAAGAAAGATATTAAAAGTTATTGTTTTAATTCACTAAAACTCCTAAAGGTAAAAAAGTAGCTGAAAATATCAAAAAATTTTAGTCAGGTTTCAAACTGAGTCTTGACTGCATGGCTTATTGGTCCATTTGGAATCCTTTGTAAGTCAAGCATGTCTAATATATATTACTTTTCAGTAACAATACATGAGCTGTTTCTGAAAGATAGATCTCACAAAAGATTCCATTTCTTGTGATTCAAAATTAAATCCAAAGTGGATAGTTTTTAATCATATTATCTCTAGCAATATATAAAATGTTAAGAAGCAAACATTGAAAATTTGAGGTTTTAATATGAGACCAGATGATTATATCCATTTTGACACATATTGCTTGTTAGGCAAATACTAGTTCAGAATTTATATTTCAATACTGGAAGTTGGCTACGTTTTTGGTCAAATAAATCACATCATATAAATTTTTATAAACACTTGATCCATAGTCCTTTACTGGAACTGGTTGAACATGATTTCTTAGACAATTTTGGAAATAAAATGACTACAATAAATAAATATCCAGCTTGTACCAAAGTAACCAATGGCAAACGAAATCTTTATAACATATGTGACAGTGACCAACCTTTTATGTACATTTTCGTGTGCTCTTTGATAATTTTAGCACAACAGATGATAGAAAACAGTTCTCATATAGATTAAACCGAAATTCTATCGTGACAAACGCATATCTTTGAATAATCCCGGTGCTTGAACTAGTGGACTGATTTGTTTACACGTAACTCGTAGTACCGGAAGTGACCCTGTGGAACTTTTGTTACATGTCGTAGACACTTTTTATCTTCAAAGATACGAGAGCGCGTAACCCGAAACATCCGTTATTCAAATACATTTGATGCAGAACATTAAACTGGTTTAAACCGTTTAACGCTTGTGACTCTTTAGTCCGAGAGATCTGACATCGATTTTATTTTACTTTTCGACTTTTGTAAAATCGACGTCGTCGATTTTACAAAAGTCGAAAAGTAAAATAAAATCGATGTCAGATCTCTCGGACTAGTGACTCTTCAGATGTACTGTCTGATTCACGTCTGCCGTAGCACTAGTTTTTCAAGGTTTTAGAAAAGATATCAAAAAATTTTGTAGAATGCCACATACCGTTATGACGTATGCATTTTGTCGTAATTAACTGACACCAAACTAAATGCCATCTTAGCCGGAGTATAAAATGCAGAGCTTTTTAAAATCCTTACGGGGATTTAATATGGGAAAACACACAAACACTCATTCCGGAAATACATCGCTGTAATAATCATGCGGGTTAGGGTAGACAATTCTGGAACAGTTCATTCAGCTGTAGGTACGATCGCTGTTGTTAGACCTTACAGTTTATGTTTCTTTTGCTGTCAAGTCGCAGACGATATTACCTGGCCAGAGAAAATGGGAAAGTCGGTCATGCGCAATTCTATTTTCTTAACCCGCATGATTTTTCAGCGATGTATTTCCGGAATGAGCGTTTGTGTGTTTTCCCATATTAAATCCCCGTAAGGATTTTAAAAAGCTCTGCATTTTATACTCCGGCTAAGATGGCATTTAGTTTGGTGTCAGTTAATTACGACAAAATGCATACGTCAAAACGGTATGTGGCATTCTACAAAATTTTTTAAAATCTTTTCTAAAACCTTGAAAAACTAGTGCTACGGCAGACGTGAATCAGACAGTAGTTAAACAAAGTAAGATACAACAGGCACGTGTAATATTATTATGTTTCGTGCCTCGTATGACATTGGACTACCCAAGATGCAGAAACGTTTGTTTATAGTTATTCTCTTTACTGAAATATTAATCAGCATTTGTACCTGGTAAAATGAACACTGTCTTCTTTGTATTCCGTTTCATTTATTCCAACTAATAGGAATACGAAAATTAGTATAAAAGACATTGCAATTTCGATTAAATACAGAGCGTGTCCTTTCTCTTCATCTATTTCCCGGAATGTAAACCACCCGTTGTCATTGTAGCCCAGACAACGACGCACTTCCGAGTCACGTGCTCAAATTTGTTCCAGGCTCACTGGAACAAAGCGTCATCTGTTGGCAAAGTATTGAACGATTTTTTATATAAATAATTTAAAGCCCAAAGTACACGATTGTGAATTAAATAATTGCATGGACCAAACTATGTTTTAGCCTTAACAACGTTTAGTGAAATTTGTTCCGGTATTATTTCAGTTTCGCACTTCTTGGGTCTCAGAAGCTGCATAGGCGCTATTTCATCATTTGAAGTTATGAGTTAAAATTATTAAAAAATAAATTTCATGTAAATGGCTTATCATTTTCTGTAAAACTTGGTATCGTCGGTATCTTGGACATCAAATCTAATAACTGCCGATGCAAAAAACACGAAATTCCACAAAAAATCCATATGTCACATGATATTGGTTTTCGTATGAAAGAGAAAGAGACACCTAGCGGCAATCTACTTGTCACAATCACACTATATCAAAATGCTACAACATGAAATTTCAAGAAGTACCGGTTTTAATATTAAATATTATTTATTTGAATGACTTGTCACTAAGAATATTCTAGAAAGAAAAGAAAAGAAAGGAAAGGAAATAAAATTTAAAAAAATAAAATAAAATAAAATAAAATAAAATAAAATAAAAATTAAAACAAATTAAACAAATAATTTAATTCCTGAATAAAAAAAATAAAATAATAAGTTATTATTATTATTATAGCAATCCATGAGATTTTTTTTTACACTTTGTCAAAACTTTGTTGGAGTTTAAGAATCCGCTCTGGCAGCAAAATTTAAAATCGTTTAAAATGTTGCTGGAAGATGTAATTATACGGTTAAATGATCCCGGTAAAAACTTTGCGACCTTGCAGAATGACCCCGAGGCTCTATCATAACGTACACATTTTCCCGGAATAATTTAAACATTTACTTGATACTTGATTAAGAAGTTGTAATGAAAATGTTTAGTGTCTGTATATACAGGTCTTGTGTGATGAAACTAAAAAAAAATACCTAGATTGTTTCCGTCATATGCAGAATTTTGAATATTTCTTTTTTTAAAATTCTAAATTCTGCACATGGACACTACAGTTGTGTTATATAATACTAGTCAAAGTATCATGTGCTATTTTGAATTTTTTTGATAACATAAAACATTCAAAAAGTAGCACATGACATGTCTTTTTGTAAAAATTCAAAACTCTGCACATGGACACTACAATTGTGTAATAATACTGATTAAAGTGTCATGACGCTTTGTGATTTTTTCTAACATGAAACATTCAAAAAGTAGCACATGAAAAAAGAATAACCAGCGGACATCTTGGTGATAATTCAAGTTTTAGCGTTTTGTTTTGTAAATCTGGTAAACAAAGTGTTGTGGAATTGTGGTATAACCATTTAACAACGGCAGTATAAAATACTTTATAGTGTTCTGTCAGTCAAATAATGAATTCTCCGAACATTGTCCCGTTTCGTTCGAACAATGTGCTTTGTTGTTCCACGTAGAACAATCCTGACCGTCCGCTCTCGCATTAAACGGAACCATTCAAAAGCTGATCAATATCGTGATTTAGTAGGTATCCTGCGTCTAGTTCAAAATCTTGAAAATGAATGTGACTTTACAGTAATAGTGCCGTTAGTGAAATATCTGACAATAGCAACATGCCCCAGTTTCACAATCCTTCACTCAGTTGAAGGAAATTCAAACTCGGAAATATTTCAATCTCAATTTTTAAGATATTACACAGTTTAAATTGAATATCTAATGTTTAACTAAATTGTTTAGTGTAGGTTTGTTGAACAAAAACAAAATATTGTCTTATATGATATAAAAATTTTAAATAATGGTGAGAGAAAAATGGGAATATTTGA
Organism: Tegillarca granosa; assembly: GCA_029721355.1. Lineage (NCBI taxonomy): Eukaryota > Metazoa > Mollusca > Bivalvia > Arcoida > Arcidae > Tegillarca > Tegillarca granosa. The sequence continues at coordinate 38,936,136 of CM056607.1, forward strand.
GTTGAGTGTTCACTCAGTTGAGTAAATGATTGTGACACTGGGACCTGGTCAACTGTGTCACAGAAGTATTCGGTAGCTCTGTATGCATTTCTGTAGATAACGAACATGACTGTAAACACAGACATTTTAACTTGATAAGAATTTTAACTCGCCGTTGCCCATCTGACATTAATCGAAATTTGTTTGTAACAGCAAAAACTATTTAAAACAAAGCTAAACGGTGGACTCAAAAACTTTGAAAATTATTTTAGGGGAGGAGACCTTTTAAATATGCATATATGTGTATATAACTCATGAACTGCTATTGTCTCGGTGGCTCGGTGGTAGAGCGTCCTCCGTCGATAGCGGGAGATCGTGGGTTCGAAACACGACCGGGTGATACAACATTTCATATACCGCTTCCTCGCCTGCGCTTGGCATCAAGTGAAAAGAATATTCACTGGTTCACCCGGTTCTAGGTAAATGGACTGGGCAACTATTATGCATATCTGCGGCGAGTTAGCACCTTACCCTACCCAAAATTTAGCTCTATATCCTACCCCTCACTAGTTTCTGTCAATATCTTTGGGCAATCCTGGTTACGTGGTGACCTAACATAGAGTCATAGACCATATCGGGTCAGCACGATTCCATATCTAGTCAGTATGAGAGTTATTTCCCTTGAACAACGTCAATGGCGGGCTTCCGCTTAATGGAAAACACGTCATATTTATCGGCAAATGACACAAGTTATGATATGCTGATAATGAAACAAAATATTGCAATTCTAGGAACTAGTTCCTTTGTTTGACGGAAATCGATAGTACGTTAAATAAATCATTATTTCACTTCACACACAGCGACGGTTTGCAACGGCAACTGTATCATGTCGCTCACTCGCCTTACACAGTGTGGAAAACTTCTTAAAAGGCTTGTTCTGGATTGAATTTAAAACCAAAACGTGTAGGGTTGGTTTGTTTGACATATGAAATATGTAAGCAATTTTTTTATGCAAAACTTCTTTCGCTCCATAAAGAGCGAGAGTATTATGTCACTATACATACCTCGGGCCTCGTACTTGTCCGATATGGATTTTACTGATTCTGTATAAACCGTATTAGCCTCCAACTCACCCTGTAACTAATAATATTATTATTGTATAAAATATTTTCTTTTGTCAGTAAAACCAATCTTTCAGTATTTTCAGTACTTTGATTGTAAATATAATAAATCATAAAATTTTAATTTGTTTTGTTGATCACTATTCAGTGCATGCTGGTGATAAGTTTGATAAATGTCATATATAAAAAAATAAGCTATCAATCATACACAACATAAATAGGAAAATAGGCCAATAAATATCGGGGATTTAGCATATTTTTAATGTCTGTTATATAAAGGGAGTTAAGACGGAACTGAGCATTATCTCTGTCTCAAATAGATGTAAACTGGCCAAACAGATCGCTTAAAATAAAGTCGTTTTTGTGTGCTCAGCCTACTTATACTTACTGCAGGTATGCTTTTCTTTTTTTTCTTTCCTTTTCTTTCTTTTCTTTTCAATCTTTCTTTCTTTCCCTTTCATTTCTTTCCATTTTCTTTCTTTCTTTCTTTCTTTCTTTCTTTCTTTCCAATCTTTTCTTCCTTTTCTTTCTTTCTTTTATTTCTTTCCCTTTTCTTTCTTTCTTTCTTTCATTTCTTTCCCTATTCTTTCTTTCTTTCTTTCTTTCTTTCTTTTCTTTTCTTTCTTTTCTTTTTCTTTTTTTATTTTAATAACAATGTCATAATATAAACGTCGGTCGATCATCAAATATTCTTTTAATGTATCTATGATTTTTTTTTATAAGTTTTACCTGAAAAATAAACCTTTACGAAACAGCTATCAGGTACAGTCTGTTTGATTCTGGATCTTGTAGGTATAGATACTTTATATCTTTTTTATGGATGTGCTAAGATTTCTGATGACAAAAACGGTCAATAATTCGCAATTTTTCTTTCATTTTATTGTTTTAAAGATGTGGTGGTTAATTCTAAATATAGCTGTAAAATTATAAATCTTTACAGAAAAACTTACGACAATATTACTGCAAGTTTAGTGATAACGTTGTATTTGAAATGAGACAAGAATGCCTAACACCCGGTTTAATGTGTTAAAACCATTAAAAAAAAACAACATCAACAACAACAACAAAACTTGTGAAATATATGATACTAGCGATGGGCTTATCTACACGTTTCCTTTCTAAATCGTTGTATATTTCAATTTTGATATTTTAAAAAGTAACAGTAATATACTATTTTTCTTGCTTTCACGATAGCTTTTTTGTACTGTGCTCGCTTCGTGAGGGGAGGGATCGGAGTTCGAACCGGGTCTGACCAAGAATAGAAAAAGTTGTGACTGTCAATTCGCCGAGCACGTGTTATTAAGGAATGCGGGATCCTTTGGACAAGACCTTAAAAACCGATGCCATGTGCCACGGATGGTGTGGCACGCTAAAGAACCTGCCCTGCACAATGCCCTGCAAATGGATAAGCTGATGACGTCTCGATATAAGTGAAATAGTCTGAAATGGAACGTTAAACCCCATTTATTTAATCAATCAATCAATCAACCAATCCATCATCCAATAGGTCGATTGATCGATCAATCAACTAATCTTTTTCTAAGTCAGTATATGGATGCTAAATATAATATATGGACGTATGGTTTAAATATGTAAAACACAAAGCGGTCTTTTTTTTTTCTTTTTCTTTTTTTTTTTTTTTATTTCATTCAATATACATGTACAATATTCTTTGATATGATATAATTATATAATTACAAGATACAAAACATGCAATGTATGGTGAATGTTTTAAATACTGAGAGAAAGCAAGCGAGAGAGAGAGAGAGAGAGGAGAGAGAGAGAGAGAGAGAGAGAGAGAGAGAGAGAGAGAGAGAGAGAGTAAAATAGAACATTAACCATATGTATGCTGTTTTATACACTTAATATACAATACATATAAAAAATGGTACATAAGTCACTTTTCAAACATATTGTAAAAAAGTCGCCATTGATCTACAAACTTTGTATATTCACTCTCCTTTGTAGCAATACATTTTTGCATGTTATAAACATCAAACATGACAAATTTAAAAGAACTAAGAGACAATTTTTTGTTGATACATCTATTTTTGTAAATATAATACTTGATATTCATTACAACTAAATTTTTCACCATATCTTTTGATACAAAATCTCCAAAAATCAATGATTTTTTATTTAAATTTAAAAATATGTTAAAAGATGACAGCCAAAAATCTACTTCATTTAAAAAGTTTTGAACAAAGTCACATTCCCAAAACAAATGAACTATTGTTTCATTGCATTTACGCAGAAAGTACAAGAGGGGTCGTCCCTAACTTTTATTTTATGTAAAAAAGCATTTGTACCAATAATATTATGATTTATTCTATATTGAAACCACTGTAGTTTTAGGGCCATACATTTTTGAGAAATTCATTTTATTTATTTTTCTAAAATCATCATTATTCAAATCATCAAAGATCTTTTTCCATTTATCTCTTGAAACTGGAATACAGTTATTTTGTTTAAGTATATTATATATGTCTATTGAACCTTTTTTGTTTTTCAAGAATACTGTAAGGGCACATGGAATAAAAGGGCATTCAACCTTCGATAATTTCAATTAAACTGTTTGACTTTTTCAACATTTGTCTTACACTTGATATCATACCGTTATATTCTAAAAAGTTTACATTTACCTTATACACGCGGATTAAATTCCTGAAGGGACATAATTTCGCATTCGCTATTTAACAAGTCATTTATAAATCTAATACCTCTTTCATACCATGTATCGTAACGAAACAGATTTTTTACCAATTTTTATATTATCATTAAACCAGATAAAATCTTTTGAAGGTTCATGTTTGTCTCTATTATTATTAATGTGTTTCATCAAAATGATACATGCCTGAAATACATCTATCCAAAATTTATTTTTATGTATGGTAATTTTGTATTTATATAATCATTCCCTACGCTAAAAAAATTTGTAATATCTATCATTGTTCCAAGTATATGTTGCCAATTTCCATTGCGGACTTGGTCACAGGCCAAAAAAAAACCTATTTTATATGCAAATCATGATCATCACGTACTAAAAAGATTTATTGGGGAAAAGAGATGAAATGAGAACCAAATTTTTCCTAATTTGAAGAAAATTATAGCGTCATCGTAGCATGAAAAAAAAAAACCGAGAAAATATATGCGGCTTATGGCTTAAACTTGTTTACAACTAAATACATGTATATTTCACTGGTTAACAGTAATTATTATAATTAGGAAGATTTCTATTAGATAAATAATAATAATGTTTTATCTCTGAATATATATGAAACAACATAAAATACATATACATGATGTTTTGCTATTTAAGTTTAAACATAAAATCCTTTTTCGTCCTTTGACTGTAAAATCGCTGTTTAAAGTGTGCAGTGTAGAATTATAAAATTTTATCCAAAGAAAAAAATAAAAATTCTGCAAATGTCAGAAGCATTAAGCATTGTTTCTTGAAATCAAAAACATCTTGCCGATAAATTAAAATAATATTATAAGCCAATATTATCATATGTTCCTTTCCTTTCCTTTCCGTCACGAATAGCTGAAAAATTACTAATGCGACGTTAAACAACATTAAAACCACCCAAACTTCTTCATTTCTATTTCCTTTGACCTTGCAAAGAATAATATATATAATATATATATATATATATATATATATATATATATATATATATATATATATATATATATATATTATTATTATTATTATTTCTCTTTTAACGTAATTTCTGTTTAATTTTTAGTTAATTTTCTGTTATTATTATTATTTAAAAAAGCCTAAACATAATAACCGATTAAGCAACAATACGCCGCTCTCGTCAGATATTAAAGCTGCATTAAGTTTTCCAAAGAAAAAATTAAAACGGTGCTAATCTAATTAATGATGTTCCTAATGAACAATGTTACATTTGGTTCAACGATAAAAGTTCGAATTAATACAGACATTACAGTTATAAACCAACGAGATGCAGCATCTGGGATCTAATATATATTAGAACATGGTTACACCATCAAAACCCGGGTCTTTTAAACACAACTTTAAAAACGGTGAAATACGATAAATTAAACACAGAACTTCGTTGAATTTGTCATTTTTGACTTAGTAAGGGATACATAACACCATTTCAAATACATCCGGATATTAATTAAGGACAATTAATGCAATTTGTCATGTTTCACCTTCGATTCATGTGTTTTTTCGTACATCCGTGCGCCTGCTTCAAGATCAAAATTACCATCGTTAAACATTGACCAACCAGTCAGAGGATTCCGTTTATTTACAGCTAAAAGAAATAAAATTTTAGAAAATGAATCTCACGGATAGTGGTTAGAGGATATCTATTTTAAAAAAAATATATATATATATTTTTAGAAAATAAAAAAAAATTAAGAAAATTGAAAAACTTGATGCAGCTTTAATGACATGATGATGTCTTCCATTTACAGATAATGAGATGATATTCTATAATGTCTTTTTAAATAATTTTCAGGTGAACACATTAAAAATGGATTCACGGTTTGCAATTGCGATGTTTTTGTTCGTTTTAATAATGAACAATGAGATTATGTTCTGTGAAAGCGACATGTCTTGTGTTTCATTTCTCCCTGAAGTATGTGATTACATAATCGGTAAGTATCTCTATATATAAAACAATATTTGTATGGTTGTTTATCAAGAGTGATCACACACACACACACACACACCACACACTCTCTCTCTCTCTCTCTCTCTCTCTCTCTCTCTCTCTCTCTCTCTCTCTCTCTCTCTCTCTCTCTCTCTCTCTCTCTCTCTCTCTGGGGGAAGGGTTCGAACAAAATATAAAGTATATAAAGTTACATTATATATATATATATGTTCCATTTTGTTTTAGTTGGTGCTGGGGCAGCGGGCGCTACTGTAGCCGGTCGACTGTCAGAAGATCCCAGTGTAAAAGTTTGTTTGTTTGAAGCCGGACTTTCAGACACTAATCCAGAAGTAGCTCCACTTATTGAGACGCCTATATTATGGACAGATCTATTAGCAGGCCCTATTACGTATAATTACACGACAGTTCCACAGAGAGGTCTCAATGGACGGGTAATTATCTCAAACCTTAGTCAGTCAGTCTTCTCAACTGAACTCTCGCCTACAAAACATTAGTCAGTCAGTCCTCTTAAAAAAACTTATTGAATCAGTCCTCTCAACCTTTGTCAGTCAGTCCGCTCAACTGAAGGCTCGCCTACAAAACCTTATTCAGTCAGTCCGTTCAACTGAATGCTCGCCTACAAAACCTTAGTCAGTCAGTCCGCTAAACTGAATGCTCGCCTACAAAACCTTAGTCAGTCAGTCCGCATAACTGAAGGCTCGCTTACAAAACCTTAGTCAGTCAGTCCGCTCAACTGAAGGCTCGCCTACAAAACCTTATTCAGTCAGTCCGCTCAACTGAAGGCTCACCTACAAAACCTTATTCAGTCAGTCCGCTCAACTGAAGGCTCGCCTACAAAACCTTAGTCAGTCAGTCCGCTAAACTGAACGCTCGCTTACAAAACCTTAGTCAGTCAGTCCGCTCAACTGAAGGCTCGCTTACAAAACCTTAGTCAGTCAGTCCGCTCAACTGAACGCTCGCCTACCAAAACCTTAGTCAGTCAGTCCGCTAAACTGAAGGCTCGCTTACAAAAACCTTAGTCAGTCAGTCCGCTCAAATGGTAGAAGACCTCAGACGTAAAATAACAGCCAAAATTGCCCAATTTTGGCCATACCACCTTTAGTGTTATGCACCAATATTTCAATAATTTTTAGGTAACACCAGAAATGTTGACACTTTTTAAAATCAGAAGAATTCAAACACTATTTCTATACTGAATTTATGACCCAAATGCAAATTTTAACAAGTTTAGCAAACATTTTGTTACCATGGCAACCACACAGAAAATTGTAAAATTTTACCTCAAAATGGACCATTTTCATAGAATCTGATGGTCAACAAACCCCGAACTACATATATAGGCATATATTGTCCCTGAATCCTCAAATATTACTTATTTTCTTTTTCAAAAAATCAATACCTTGTCTGATTCATTTTTTCAGAAATTTGGAGAATCTGTCAATCATGCTAAAAGCACATGGCAATGTTTACATGCAAAATGTGGTCCAGGCATAGGAAGTGCATTATGCGGCTCAAGTCCTTACGCCGGAAATATAGTGCCATAGTCATCCAACTCAGCTTAATTCTTTATTTAACCTCAGAAGCTCTCACCTTGGCAAAATTGCAAAGTGCTATCTATTACCAAATTTAAACGAGCAGGGTCTAAGTAAAGCCCCCTGGGTTGTTTATATGCATTACTTTAGACCGTCCCCCATCCGGCCTTATCAAAATGAGGTCTACTACCCAACTGAAGGCTCGCCTACAAAACCTTAGCCAGTCAGTCCGCATAACTGAAGGCTCGCCACAAAACCTTAGTCAGTCAGTCCTCTCAACTGAAGGCTCGCTTACAAAACCTTAGTCAGTCAGTCCTCTCAACTGAAGGCTCGCTTACAAAACCTTAGCCAGTCAGTCCGCATAACTGAAGGCTCGCCACAAAACCTTAGTCAGTCAGTCCTCTCAACTGAAGGCTCGCCTACAAAACCTTAGTCAGTCAGTTCGCATAACTGAAGGCTCGCTTGCCAAAACCTTAGTCAGTCAGTCCGCTCAACTGAAGGCTCGCTTGCAAAACCTTAGTCAGTCCAGTCTTCTCAACCGAAGGCTCGCCTCCAAAACCTTAGTCATTCAGTCCGCTCAACTGAACGCTCGCCTACCAAACCTTTGTCAGTCAGTCCGCTCAACTGAAGGCTCGCTTACAAAACCTTAGTCAGTCAGTCCTCTCAACTGAAGGCTCGCCTACCAAACCTTTGTCAGTCAGTCCGCTCAACTGAAGGCTCGCCTACAAAACCTTAGTCAGTCAGTCCTCTCAACTGAAGGCTCGCCTACCAAACCTTAGTCAGTCAGTCTTCTCAACTGAAGGCTCGCTTACAAAACCTTAGCCAGTCAGTCCGCATAACTGAAGGCTCGCCTACAAAACCTTAGTAAGTCAGTTCGCATAACTGAAGGCTCGCTTGCAAAACCTTAGTCAGTCAGTCCGCTCAACTAAGGCTCGCTCGCAAAACCTTAGTCAGTCAGTCTTCTCAACCGAAGGCTCGCCTCGAAAACCTTAGTCAGTCAGTCCGCTCAACTGAACGCTCGCCTACCAAACCTTTGTCAGTCAGTCCGCTCAACTGAAGACTCGCTTACAAAACCTAAGTCAGTCAGTCCTCTCAACTGAAGGCTCGCCTACCAAACCTTTGTCAGTCAGTCCGCTTAACTGAAGGATCGCCTACAAAACCTTAGTCAGTCAGTCCTCTCAACTGAAGGCTCGCCTACAAAACCTTAGTCAGTCAGTCCGCTCAACTGAAGGCTCGCCTACCAAACCTTAGTCAGTCAGTCCCTCTCAACTGAAGGCTCGCCTACCAAACCTAAGCCAGTCAGTCCGCATAACTGAAGGCTCGCCTACAAAACGTTAGTCAGTCAGTCCTCTCAACTGAAGGCTCGCCTACCAAACCTTGGTCAGTCAGCCCGCTCAACTGAAGGCTCGCCTACCAAACCTTAGTCAGTCAGTCCGCTCAACTGAAGGGTCGCCTACAAAACCTTAGTCAGTCAGTCTTCTCAACTGAAGGCTCGCTTACAAAACCTTAGCCAGTCAGTCCGCATAACTGAAGGCTCGCCTACAAAACCTTAGTAAGTCAGTCCGCTCAATTAAAGGATTGCCTACAAAACCTTAGTCAGTCAGTCCTCTCAACTGAAGGTTCGCCTACAAAACATTTGTCAGTCAGTCCTCTCAACTGAAGACTCGCCTGCAAAACCTTAGTCAGTCAGTCCGCTCAACTGAACGCTCGCCTACATAACCTTAGTCAGTCAGTCCGCTCAACTGAGCGCTCGCCTACATAACCTTAGTCAGTCAGTCCGCATAACTGAACGCTCGCTTACAAAACCTTAGTCAGTCAGTCCGCATAACTGAACGCTCGCCTACAAAACCTTAGTCAGTCAGTCCTCTTAACTGAACGCTCGCCTACAAAACCTTAGTCAGTCAGTCCGCTCAACTGAAGGCTCGCCTACAATACCTTAGTCAGTTAGTCCGCTAAACTCAACGCTCGTCTACAAAACCTTAGTCAGTCAGTCCGCTCAACTGAAAGCTCGCCTACCAAACCTTAGTCAGTCAGTCCGCTCAACTAAGCTCGCCTACAAAACCTTAGTCAGTCAGTCCGCTCAATTGAAGGATCGCCTACAAAACCTTAGTCAGTCAGTCCTCTCAACTGAAGGTTCGCCTACAAAACCTTTGTCAGTCAGTCCTCTCAACTGAAGGCTCGCCTGCAAAACCTTAGGTCAGGCAGTTCGCTCAACTGAACGCTCGCCTACAAAACCTTAGTCAGTCAGTCCGCTCAACTGAAGGCTCGCCTACAAAACCTTAGTCAGTTAGTCCGCTAAACTGAACGCTCGTCTACAAAACCTTAGTCAGTCAGTCCGCTCAACTGAAGGCTCGCCTACAAAACCTTAGTCAGTCAGTCCGCTCAACTGAACGCTCGCCTACAAAACCTTAGTCAGTCAGTCCGCTCAACTGAACGCTCGCCTACAAAACCTTAGTCACTCAGTCCGCTCAACTGAAGGCTCGCCTACAAAACCTTAGTCAGTCAGTCCTCTCAACTGAAGGCTCGCCTACAAAACTTTAGTCAGTCAGTCCGCTCAACTGAAGGCTCGCTTACAAAACCTTAGTCAGTCAGTCCGCTAAACTGAAGGCTCGCATACAAAACCTTAGTCAGTCAGTCCGCTAAACTGAACGCTCGCCTACAAAACCTTAGTCAGTCAGTCGGCTCAGCTGAAGGCTCGCCTACAAAACCTTAGTCAGTCAGTCCGCTAAACTGAACGCTCGCCTACAAAACCTTAGTCAGTCACTCCGCTAATGTAGGCTCGCCTACAAAACCTTAGTCAGTCAGTCCGCTAAACTGAACGCTCGCCTACAAAAACCTTAGTCAGTCAGTCCGCTCAACTGAAGGCTCGCCTACAAAACCTTAGTCAGTCAGTCCGCTAAACTGAAGGCTCGCCTACAAAACCTTAGTCATTCAGTCCTCTCAACTGAACGCTCGCCACAAAACCTTAGTCATTCAGTCCTCTCAACTGAAGGCTCGCCTACCAAACCTTAGTCAGTCAGTCCGCTAAACTGAACGCTCGCCTACAAAACCTTAGTCAGTCAGTCCGCTCAACTGAGGGCTCACCTGCAAAACCTTAGTCAGTCAGTCCGCTCAACTGAAGGCTCGCCTACAAAACCTTAGTCAGTCAGTCCGCTCAACTGAACGCTCGCCTACAAAACCTTAGTCAGTCAGTCCGCTCAACTGAAGGCTCGCCTACAAAACCTTAGTCAGTCAGTCCTCTCAACTGAAGGCTTGCCTACAAAACCTTAGTCAGTCAGTCCGCTATACTGAAGGCTCGCATACAAAACCTTATTCAGTCAGTCCGCTCAACTGAAGGCTCGCCTATAAAAGTTTAGTCAGTCAGTCCGCTAAACTGAACGCTCGCCTAAAAATCTTAGTCAGTCAGTCCTCTAAACTGAACACTCGCCTACAAAGCCTTATTCAGACAGTCGGTTCAATTTGAACGCTCGCCTATACAACCTTATTGAATCAGTTCTTTAAACTGAAGGTTCGCCTACAAAACCGTAGTCAGTCAGTCGGCTAAACTGAACGTTCGCCTACAAAACATTATTCAGACAGTCGGCTCAATTTGAACGCTCGCCTACAAAACCTTATTGAATCAGTCCTCTTAACTGGACGCTCGCCTACAAAACCTTAGTCAGTCAGTCCAACTCTCGCCAAACCAGTTTAGATTTTTTATCTTAACACTGTTATTTAGCTAATCAAAATTAAATAGACAGAACGTTGTATATGTTTCCAGTGGACTTTTATCTGACTTTCTCGATATAAGTTGGTTAGTTGGTTGTAATGTTGTTTAACGTCGTATCAGCATTTTATCAGCTATTCGCGACGGGAGCAAGGTTATTTTTCTCTAAGGATTAACCGTAGAGCAAGTTCATGAAAGCGTTTGTATAATGGTCTGTCTTGTCCTGGTGCGGACACAGGGCAGTTTTTCGTTAAGGTGCTAGCTTACCGAGTCAGTATATAGCAGACAAGCATACCACTCCCCCAATAACATTGTCATGGCATCGGGTAAAACTAGTCCTTGTTTTTTAGCTGAGAGCGAGGCGAAGAGCCAGTATCTAAAATTTAAAAGTCTTATATTTGACTTGGTCGGTCTTGAAATAATATCACTTTATTTATTTCTATTTCACTGGACTCTGTTCGGCGAGATGGAAACTATATTTTTTATTAAAACGACATTTTTTGCAAGAATTACAAACTGCAATTTTTTCATAATACAACTTAAATGTTATAAGCGCAGCCGTCGAGTGAATATATTGATTTTCTCACTTCACGAGACAAAATAAATCCATATTCATACTTCACTGTTAAATGTTCTATTTATTCTATATCACTGTTTGAATGGTTTTTGTATCTGACAGTTGGTTATCTAAAAAAAATTGGATTGCGCCGTCGACGTACAGATGTGATTGTTGTTGACGATAATAAACAACATTGACAAGGTACACTGTTATTCGCCCGTCTAATGATTGACGCAAAAGACCATTTGCCATTTAAATGTTCCGAGTCATCGTGGATCATTTTCCTATTTAGATATTACAATGACGGGGGACAAAACCTCTGAATTTTCGGGTTTTTTCGTACAAAAGCACGATTTTTACCAAGTGTAATGTTGTCATTTTATTTAAAAAGTTAACCAGACAAGCCTAAATACATTTGAGACAATATATGCAAAATAAAATGGTTTAAAAGATGAAAATCTTATTTTTAGCTTTTTGTTTGCCAAGAGAAGTCATGCTTTACGTAACGAAAAAACCCCGAGAACTGTCCGGTCACGTTGTAAAATCTTAATAGAAAAACGATTCATGTTTCGGTTGGAATTTTAATTGTCATATCAAGTATTCGGAAAAACCTGCGGCACCGAAGTACAGGTACAGGGCACCCGTTGGCAATAATAAAAGGGGAGTAACTCTAATTAAAAAACCCTCTAAATTGTACGTGAAGGAATTCGGAGTGAAATACATATATGCTGTGAAAATATGTGTTTTATTAGTTAAATATTTTCCATTATTTCATTATTGATATAAAATAAATAATAATAATAATATATATATATATATATATATATATATATATATATCTTGCAATACTGTAGACAGTAGCCGTTGGGATGGGAAAGGCCCTTGGAGGTTCTACATCTCATAACGTAATGGCGTTTTTTCGTGGGTTTAAAGCCGACTTTGATTACTGGGCTGCCCAAGGAGCTACCGGATGGAGCTTTAATGATGTTCTTCCATATTTCCTGAAGCTTGAAGATAATATCAGTCCAGATTTGAAAAATTCACGTAAGAATTTATGAACTTGATAGCAAATCAAACGTAGCTGATACAAAAACGGTTAAGCTTATTCTTAAAAATCTAGCCAGTTGTAGTAACGTTCAAAGCGAGTTTTTTTAAGCCGATCACTATATGAACACACTTAAAAATATCATTGACAAAATAACATAAACTGCAATGCTAGGGGTGTATAGTCTCCTGTGGCGAAAAAACTTTGTACCATTTTAAAGTAATTATGACATTTCCAATCAAACTGGAGACACTTTAATCGATATTTATGTGGCACGTTTTACTTGGCTTATATTTCAGAACCTTTTTTTTTTTCTTTTATCTGATAAAATTTTCGTTGTTCAATTTACACTCCGAAACCGTTCTGTTTTTAAATTTGATCAAATCCGCGTTGTGAATGTCAGCAGATGATATTTTGTATAAAACGATTTAAAAACAAGCTTTCTAAACTATATGTTTATCAGAGAATGTCATTTATTATTTCAGCAATTCACAGCACATGTGGACCATTTCGTATTACAACAGACCCTAACCTGAATACTTCCAGCGTTTACAGTATTTTTAAAGATGCAGCAAAAGAGACCGGACTTCCTGTGGTCGAGTGTAACGACATTTCACCATTCGGCAAGTTTAAACATTAATCTTACCCCGTCTCTGCGACGCTTAGAAAATATCATTGAGCAAACAACAAAGAGGCTCACATCTCTAGAATAAAAAATATAATGCCAGAATAATACCAGATAAACGAAAATATAATTAAATTGTAAAAGTTTAACCAATTTGAGAAACTACTTACGATTCAAAATATTTAAAAAAAATAAATAATAAAGAACGCCTTTTAGAGACACATGTTGGATTGAGACCTATTTCGTTGGAGTGATCTTTGGTTCCGGGTTTCGGACTACAGCTCCTCTCACAAATCTTTGAAATTGTAAGAAAAAGTAACGATTGTAACATTTTTTTTTTAAATCAAATAAGTATTCACTCATTTCCTATCCGTTTCTCGAAAGTACCAAAATTATGTTTGCCTCAAAATTTGAATATTTCCAACTGGGGTAAACAAGTTGTTCATTGCAATTAGGAGCCTCAGTGGCCGAGTAGTCTAAATTGCGCTTACGGATCACAGTGTCTCTCACCGCCTAGATTTGAATCCCACTCGGGCAGATCTTAGTCTGATAAAATCGTCAGTTGGCATGTCGAAAGGTAAGACGGTTTCCTGTTCCCTGATGGGATGGTCTTAAAATAAATGATGAAAGTTTTTTGACTGGGGCGCAAAATAACTTTAATTTAATGCAATTATTACAATAACATCTATCTCGAATAGATCACGGAATCAATAATTTCAGCATTTATGATAAGTCTCTCAATGCTTATAATGTTTAATACAGAATTAATATGGAATTTACCTGTTGAAGCGAGAGAGAGAGAGAGAGAGAGAGAGAGAGAGAGAGAGAGAGAGAGAGAGAGATGTTGAATAACATTTTTTTCTATTTTGTTATCAGGAATATGTCCTGTGCAGCAGGCGGTTAGAGACGGTCAAAGAGAATCATCATCTTCTGCATATCTGAAACCAGCTGCAGGAAGACCAAATCTTTATATTGTAACGGAAGCTCTTGTGGAAAAGGTAACTGAATATTTTACATTATATTTAGAAAACTTGGCGAGATAGATTCCTTTTGTCTTTTAAGCATTTTTCATTTTTTTTATATTTTCGTTAAATATTTTTTTCGAGTGTCAAAATTTGTGACAAGACACATACAAAATCTTGCAAGTTTGAAACCTGTATCAATCGTGGTTAGGAGACTGTTTACCTCATGTTAAAGGTTGTGAAGTTGGTGATTGCGGATCACATTTTTTTGAATAAAAATTAGCTTTTCCGTTTGAAAGGTTACAAAAATAATTTTTCTTTGCCAGACACACAAATGAAGTTTTACTGAAGTTATTGCGGTAATTTGAATGTATGTTCCGTTATTTTCGTAAGAAATCCTGTTTTATGACGTCACACGTGCTATGGTGAAGTATTGTGGTATTAACTACTTCACGTTAATATTTTGGATAATTACATATCTGGCCAACATTTATTTCAAGAAAAATTTGTTAAACTTTTATTTAGACATTACACTTGAATCTTAAAGAAAATATTATTTTAACGATTTCCGCAGAGAGAGAGAGAGAGAGAGAGAGAGAGAGAGAGAGAGAGAGAGAGAGAGAGAGAGAGAGAGAGAGAGAGTGGGGGGGAGGAAACATTTTCCAGGAAAACCGTATATTTTTGGGCATCAAAAATTCATTTTAAGGTGAGCTTGTTTCTCTTTACAGATTTTAATTTCAAAATATCAGAAAAGAGCTTATGGGATACGATATTCAAAGGATGGTCAAACGCACCAGATCAAAGCCCGACGGGAAATCATTGTATCTGGAGGGTCCTACAGTTCGGTTCAATTACTCCAATTATCCGGAATCGGTCCAGAATCATTGTTACGAAAACATAAGGTAAAAAAGGTTTCAATGTTCTCGACACATTGTTTTTTAAAACAATCATATTATCACGCGAAAGATTTAGAATTTTATTTAATTCTGCAAATCACAGTATGAATTATTTAATAAATGCGCCAATGCTAATTCTTAATATGAAGAACGTTGATACTGCTGTGCACCTGACAACCATATTTCACGGCTTAGACAAGATAAAAAATTTGAAACTGTAATATGACTGAATACAATACATTCAAATGAGAATAAAAACTATAAAAACAAATAAGAGAAAAACTTACAACAACTGATTAAAATATCCCTTGCTTTAAACAGGCAATAGAATAAATGTCCAGTGGTGTGGTTAAAGTACTTTTGACATTACTGATTATAACATTCCTGACTTTGGACAGGCTTTGGGGTAAATGTCCAGTGGTGTGGTTATAGTACTTTTAACATTACTGATTATAACATTCCCGACTATGGACAGGCACTAGAGTAAATGTCCAGTGGTGTGGTTAAAGTACTTTTGACATTACTGATTATAACATTCCTGACTTTGGACAGGCACTAGAGTAAATGACCAGTGGTGTGGTTAAAGTACTTTTGACATTACTGATTATAACATTCCTGATTTTGGACAGGCACTAGAGTAAATGTCCAGTGGTGTGGTTAAAGTACTTTTGACATTACTGATTATAACATCACTGACTTTGGACAGGCACTAGAGTAAATGTCCAGTGGTGTGCTTATAGTACTTTTGACATTACTGATTATAACATCCCTGACTTTTGACAGGCACTAGAGTAAATGTTCAGTGGTGTGGTTATAGGACTTTTGACATTACTGATTAAAACATCCCTGACTTTGGACAGGCACTAGAGTAAATGTCCAGTGGTGTGGTTAAAGTACTTTTGACATTACTGATTATAACATCACTGACTTTGGACAGGCACTAGAATTAATGTCCAGTGGTGTGCTTATAGTACTTTTGACATTACTGACTATAACATTCCTGACTTTGGACAGGCACTAGAGTTAATGTCCATAAGTGTGGTTATAGTACTTTTGACATTACTGATTATAACATCCCTGACTTTGGACAGGCACTAGAGTAAATGTCCAGTGGTGTGGTTAAAATACTTTTGACATTACTGATTATAACATCCGTGACTTTGGAAAGGCACTAGAGTAAATGTCCAGTGGTGTGGTTAAAATACTTTTGACATTACTGATTATAACATCCCTGACTTTGGACAGTCTATATAGTAAATATCCAGTGGTATGGTTATAGTACTTTTGACATCACTGATTATAACATTCCTGACTTTGGACAGTCTATGGTGTAAATGTCCAGTGGTGTGGTTAAAGTATTTTTGACATTACTGATTATAACATTCCTGACATTGGACAGTCTATGGTGTAAATGTCCAGTGCTGTGGTTAAAGTACTTTTGACATTACTGATTATAACATTCCTGACTTTGGACAGGCTATGGTGTAAATGTCCAGTGTTGCGGTTATAGTACTTTTGACTTTATTGATTATAACATCCTTGCCTTTGGACAGGCTTTTGAGTAAATGCTCAGTGATGTAGTTAAAGTACTTTTGACATCACTGATTATAACATTCCTGACTTTAGACAGGCACTAGAGTCAATGTCAAGTAGTGTAGTTATAGTACTTTTGACATCACTGATTATAACATTCCTGACTTTCGACAGGCTATGAAAGAAATATCCAGTGGTGTGGTTAAAGTACTTTTTGACCACTGGACATTACACCATAGCCTGTCAGGAATGTTATAATCGGTGATGTCAAAAGTACTATAACCACACCACTGGACATTTACTCTAGTGCCTGTCCAAAGGCAAGGATGTTATAATCAATAAAGTCAAAAGTACTATAACCACTCTACTGGACATTTACACCATAGACTGTCCAAAGTCAGGAATGTTATAATCAGTAATGTCAAAAGTACTATAACCACTCTACTGGACATTTTCACCATAGACTGTCCAAAGTCAGGAATGTTATAATCATGTCCAGCATGTGGTTAAAGTACATTTGACGCCACTGATTATAACATTCCTGACTTTGGACAGGCTATGGTGTAAATGTCCAGTGGTGTGGTTATAGTACTTTTGACATTACTGATTATAACATTCCTGACTATGGACAGGCACTAGAGTAAATGTCCAACATGTGGTTTTAGTACATTTGACGTCAATGATTATAACATTCCTGACTTAGGACAGGCTATGGTGTAAATGTTCAGTGGTGTGGTTATTGTACTTTTGACATTACTGATTATAACATTTCTGACTTTGGACAGGCACTAGAGTAAATGTCCAGTAGTGTGGTTATAGTACTTTTGACATCACCGATTATAACATTCCTGACTTTGGACAGGCTATGGTGTAGATGTCCAGTGGTGTGGTTATAGTACTTTTGACATCACCGATTATAACATTTCTGACTTTGGACAGGCTATGGTGTAAATGTCCAGTAGTGTTGTTTCATTACTTTTGACATTACTGATTATTACATTCCTGACTATGGACAGGCACAAGAGTAAATGTCCAGTAGTGTGGTTAAAGTACTTTTGACATCACTGATTATAACATTCCTGACTTTCGACATGCTATGGTGTAAATGTCCAGTGGCGTGGTAATAGTACTTTTGACATTACAGATATAACATTCCTGACTATGGACAGGCACTAGATGTCCAGTGGTGTGGTTATAGTACTTTTGACATTACTGATTATAACATTCCTGACTTTGGACAGGCTATGGTGTAAATGTCCAGTGGTGAGGTTATAGTACTTTTGACATTACTGATTATAACATTCCTGACTATGGACAGGCACTAGATGTCCAGTGGTGTGGTTATAGTGCTTTTGACATTACTGATTATAACATTCCTGACTTTGGACAGTCTTTAGAGTAAATAACAAGTGGTGTGGTTAAAGTACTTTTGACATTACTGATTATAACATTCCTGACTTTGGATAGTCTTTAGAGTAAATTCCCAGTGGTGTGGTTAAAGTACTTTTGACATTACTGATTATAACATCCCTGACTTTGTAGAGGCTTTCGTGTAAATGTCCAGTGGTTGTGGTTAAAGTACTTTTGACATCACTGATTATAACATTCCTGACTTTGGACAGGCTATGGGGTAAATGCCCAGTGGTGTGGTTAAAGTACTTTTGACATTACTGATTATAACATCCCTGACTTTGGACAGTCTTTAGAGTAAATGCCCAGTGGTGTGGTTAAAGTACTTTTGCATTACTGATTATAACATCACTGACTTTGGACAGTCTTTAGAGTAAATAACAAGTGGTGTGGTTATAGTACTTTTGACATTACTGATTATAACATTCCTGACTTTGGATAGTCTTTAGAGTAAATGCCCAGTGGTGTGGTTAAAGTACTTTTGACATTAATGATTATAACATCCCTCACTTTGGACAGGCACTAGAGTAAAAGCCCAGTGGTGTCGTTAAAGTACTTTTGACATTACTGATTATAACATCACTGACTTTGAACAGGCTATGGTGTAAATGTCCAGTGGTGTGGTTAAAGTACTTTTGACATTACTGATTATAACATTCCTGACTATGGACAGGCACTAGAGTAAATGTCCAGAAGTGTGGTTATAGTACTTTTGACATGACCGATTATAACATTCCTGACTTTGGACAGGCTATGGAGTAAATGTCCAGTGGTGTGGTTAAAGTACTTTTGACATTACTGATTATAACATTCCTGACTATGGACAGGCACTAGAGTAAATGTCCAGTGGTGTGGTTATAGTACTTTTGACATTACTGATTATAACATTCCTGACTATGGACAGGCACTATGGTAAAAGTCCAGTAGTGTGGTTATGGTACTTTTGACATGACCGATTATAACATTCCTGACTTTGGACAGGCTTTGGTGTAAATGTGCAGTAGTGTGGTTATAGTACTTTTGACATTACTAATTATAACATTCCTGACTATGGACAGGCACTAGGGTAAAAGTCCAGTAGTGTGGTTATAGTACTTTTGACATGACCGATTATAACATTCCTGACTTTGGACAGGCTTTGGGGTAAATGTCCAGTGGTGTGGTTAAAGTACTTTTGACATTACTGATTATAACATTCCTGACTTTGGACAGGCTATGGAGTAAATGCCCAGTGGTGTGGTTAAAGTACTTTTGACATTACTGATTATAACATCCCTGACTTTGGACAGTCTTTAGAGTAAATTCCCAGTGGTGTGGTTAAAGTACTTTTGACATTACTGATTATAACATCCCTGACTTTGGACAGTCTTTAGAGTAAATTACAAGTGGTGTGGTTATAGTACTTTTGACATTACTGATTATAACATTCCTGACTTTGGATAGTCTTTAGAGTAAATGCCCAGTGGTGTGGTTAAAGTACTTTTGACATTGCAGATTATAACATCCCTCACTTTGGACAGGCACTAGAGTAAATGCCCAGTTGTGTGGTTAAAATACTTTTGACATTACTGATTATAACATCACTGACTTTGAACAGGCTATGGTGTAAATGTCCAGTGGTGTGGTTAAAGTTCTTTTGACATTACTGATTATAACATTCCTGACTATGGACAGGCACTAGAGTAAATGTCCAGAAGTGTGGTTATAGTACTTTTGACATCAACAATTATAACATTCCCGACTATGGACAGGCACTAGAGTAAATGTCCAGTAGTGTGTTTATAGTACTTTTGACATCACTGATTATAACATTCCTGACTTTGTACAGGCTGTGGTGTAAATTTCCAGTGGTGTGGGTATAGTACTTTTGACATGACTCATTATAACATTCCTGACTTTGGACAGGCTATGGTGTAAATGTCCAGTGGTGAGGTTATAGTACTTTTGACATTACTGATTATAACATTCCTGACTATGGACAGGCACTAGATGTCCAGTGGTGTGGTTATAGTACTTTTGACATTACTGATTATAACATTCCTGACTTTGGACAGTCTTTAGAGTAAATGCCCAGTGGTGTGGTTAAAGTACTTTTGACATTACTGATTATAACATTCCTGACTTTGGACAGTCTTTAGAGTAAATAACAAGTGGTGTGGTTAAAGTACTTTTGACATTACTGATTATAACATTCCTGACTTTGGATAGTCTTTAGAGTAAATTCCCAGTGGTGTGGTTAAAGTACTTTTGACATTACTGATTATAACATCCCTGACTTTGTAGAGGCTTTCGTGTAAATGTCCAGTGGTTGTGGTTAAAGTACTTTTGACATTACTGATTATAACATTCCTGACTTTGGACAGGCTATGGGGTAAATGCCCAGTGGTGTGGTTAAAGTACTTTTGACATTACTGATTATAACATCCCTGACTTTGGACAGTCTTTAGAGTAAATGCCAAGTGGTGTGGTTAAAGTACTTTTGACATTACTGATTATAACATCACTGACTTTGGACAGTCTTTAGAGTAAATAACAAGAGGTGTGGTTATAGTACTTTTGACATTACTGATTATAACATTCCTGACTTTGGATAGTCTTTAGAGTAAATGCCCAGTGGTGTGGTTAAAGTACTTTTGACATTAATGATTATAACATCCCTCACTTTGGACAGGCACTAGAGTAAAAGCCCAGTGGTGTGGTTAAAGTACTTTTGACATTACTGATTATAACATCACTGACTTTGAACAGGCTATGGTGTAAATGTCCAGTGGTGTGGTTAAAGTACTTTTGACATTACTGATTATAACATTCCTGACTATGGACAGGCACTAGAGTAAATGTCCAGAAGTGTGGTTATAGTACTTTTGACATGTCCGATTATAACATTCCTGACTTTGGACAGGCTATGGAGTAAATGTCCAGTGGTGTGGTTAAAGTACTTTTGACATTACTGATTATAACATTCCTGACTTTGGACAGGCACTAGAGTAAATGTCCAGTGGTGTGGTTATAGTACTTTTGACATTACTGATTATAACATTCCTGACTATGGACAGGCACTATGGCAAAAGTCCAGTAGTGTGGTTATGGTACTTTTGACATGACCGATTATAACATTCCTGACTTTGGACAGGCTTTGGTGTAAATGTGCAGTAGTGTGGTTATAGTACTTTTGACATTACTAATTATAACATTCCTGACTATGGACAGGCACTAGGGTAAAAGTCCAGTAGTGTGGTTATAGTACTTTTGACATGACCGATTATAACATTCCTGACTTTGAACAGGCTTTTGGGTAAATGTCCAGTGGTGTGGTTAAAGTACTTTTGACATTACTGATTATAACATCCCTGACTTTGGACAGTCTTTAGAGTAAATGCCCAGTGGTGTGGTTAAAGTACTTTTGACATTACTGATTATAACATCACTGACTTTGGACAGTCTTTAGAGTAAATAACAAGAGGTGTGGTTATAGTACTTTTGACATTACTGATTATAACATTCCTGACTTTGGATAGTCTTTAGAGTAAATGCCCAGTGGTGTGGTTAAAGTACTTTTGACATTAATGATTATAACATCCCTCACTTTGGACAGGCAGTAGAGTAAAAGCCCAGTGGTGTGGTTAAAGTACTTTTGACATTACTGATTATAACATCACTGACTTTGAACAGGCTATGGTGTAAATGTCCAGTGGTGTGGTTAAAGTACTTTTGACATTACTGATTATAACATTCCTGACTATGGACAGGCACTAGAGTAAATGTCCAGAAGTGTGGTTATAGTACTTTTGACATGTCCGATTATAACATTCCTGACTTTGGACAGGCTATGGAGTAAATGTCCAGTGGTGTGGTTAAAGTACTTTTGACATTACTGATTATAACATTCCTGACTTTGGACAGGCACTAGAATAAATGTCCAGTGGTGTGGTTATAGTACTTTTGACATTACTGATTATAACATTCCTGACTATGGACAGGCACTATGGTAAAAGTCCAGTAGTGTGGTTATGGTACTTTTGACATGACCGATTATAACATTCCTGACTTTGGACAGGCTTTGGTGTAAATGTGCAGTAGTGTGGTTATAGTACTTTTGACATTACTAATTATAACATTCCTGACTATGGACAGGCACTAGGGTAAAAGTCCAGTAGTGTGGTTATAGTACTTTTGACATGACCGATTATAACATTCCTGACTTTGAACAGGCTTTGGGGTAAATGTCCAGTGGTGTGGTTAAAGTACTTTTGACATTACTGATTATAACATTCCTGACTTTGGACAGGCTATGGAGTAAATGTCCAGTGGTGTGGTTAAAGTACTTTTGACATTACTGATTATAACATCCCTGACTTTGGACAGTCTTTAGAGTAAATGCCCAGTGGTGTGGTTAAAGTACTTTTGACATTACTGATTATAACATCCCTGACTTTGGACAGTCTTTAGAGTAAATTACAAGTGGTGTGGTTATAGTACTTTTGACATTACTGATTATAACATTCCTGACTTTGGATAGTCTTTAGAGTAAATGCCCAGTGGTGTGGTTAAAGTACTTTTGACATTACTGATTATAACATCCCTCACTTTGGACAGGCACTAGAGTAAATGCCCAGTTGTGTGGTTAAAATACTTTTGACATTACTGATTATAACATCACTGACTTTGAACAGGCTATGGTGTAAATGTCCAGTGGTGTGGTTAAAGTACTTTTAACATTACTGATTATAACATTCCTGACTATGGACAGGCACTAGAGTAAATGTCCAGAAGTGTGGTTATAGTACTTTTGACATCAACAATTATAACATTCCCGACTATGGACAGGCACTAGAGTAAATGTCCAGTAGTGTGGTTATAGTACTTTTGACATCACTGATTATAACATTCCTGACTTTGTACAGGCTATGGTGTAAATGTCCAGTGGTGTGGTTATTGTACTTTTGACATTACTGATTATAACATTCCTGACTTTGGACAGGCACTAGAGTACATGTCCTGTAGTGTGGTTATAGTACTTTTGACATCACCGATTATAACATTCCTGACTTTGGACAGGCTATGGTGTAAATGTCCAGTGGCTTGATAATAGTACTTTTGACATTACTGATATAACATTCCTGACTATGGACAGGCACTAGATGTCCAGTGGTGTGGTTATAGTACTTTTGACATTACTGATTATAACATTCCTGACTTTGGACAAGCAATGGAGTAAATACCCAACGGTTTGGTTAAAGTAATTTTGACATTACTGATTATAACATTCCTGACTTTGGACAGTCTTTAGAGTAAATGCCCAGTGGTGTGGTTAAAGTACTTTTGACATTACTGATTATAACATCCCTGACTTTGGACAAGATTTAGGGTAAATGTCCAGTGGTGTGGTTAAAGTACTTTTGAAATTACTGATTATAACATTCCTGACTTTGTAGAGGCTTTCGTGTAAATGTCCAGTGGTTGTGGTTAAAGTACTTTTGACAATACTGATTATAACATTCCTGACTTTGGACAGTCTTTAGAGTAAATAACAAGTGGTGTGGTTAAAGTACTTTTGACATTACTGATTATAACATTCCTGACTTTGGATAGTCTTTAGAGTAAATTCCCAGTGGTGTGGTTATAGTACTTTTGACATTACTAATGATAACATTCCTGACTTTGGATAGTCTTTAGAGTAAATGCCCAGTGGTGTGGTTAAAGTACTTTTGACATTAATGATTATAACATCCCTCACTTTGGACAGGCACTAGAGTAAAAGCCCATTGGTGTGGTTAAAGTACTTTTGACATTACTGATTATAACATCACTGACTTTGAACAGGCCATGGTGTAAATGTCCAGTGGTGTGGTTAAAGTACTTTTGACATTACTGATTATAACATTCCTGACTATGGACAGGCACTAGAGTAAATGTCCAGTGGTGTGGTTATAGTACTTTTGACATGTCTGATTATAACATTCCTGACTTTGGACAGGCTATGGAGTAAATGTCCAGTGATGTGGTTAAAGTACTTTTGACATTACTGATTATAACATTCCTGACTTTGGACAGGCACTAGAGTAAATGTCCAGTGGTGTGGTTAAAGTACTTTTGACATTACTGATTATAACATTCCTGACTTTGGACAGGCTATGGGGTAAATGCCCAGTGGTGTGCTTAAAGTACTTTTGACATTACTGATTATAACATCCCTGACTTTGGACAGTCTTTAGAGTAAATGCCCAGTGGTGTGGTTAAAGTACTTTTGACATTACTGATTATAACATCACTGACTTTGGACAGTCTTTAGAGTAAATAACAAGAGGTGTGGTTATAGTACTTTTGACATTACTGATTATAACATTCCTGACTTTGGATAGTCTTTAGAGTAAATGCCCAGTGGTGTGGTTAAAGTACTTTTGACATTAATGATTATAACATCCCTCACTTTGGACAGGCACTAGAGTAAAAGCCCAGTGGTGTGGTTAAAGTACTTTTGACATTACTGATTATAACATCACTGACTTTGAACAGGCTATGGTGTAAATGTCCAGTGGTGTGGTTAAAGTACTTTTGACATTACTGATTATAACATTCCTGACTATGGACAGGCACTAGAGTAAATGTCCAGAAGTGTGGTTATAGTACTTTTGACATGTCCGATTATAACATTCCTGACTTTGGACAGGCTATGGAGTAAATGTCCAGTGGTGTGGTTAAAGTACTTTTGACATTACTGATTATAACATTCCTGACTTTGGACAGGCACTAGAGTAAATGTCCAGTGGTGTGGTTATAGTACTTTTGACATTACTGATTATAACATTCCTGACTATGGACAGGCACTATGGCAAAAGTCCAGTAGTGTGGTTATGTTACTTTTGACATGACCGATTATAACATTCCTGACTTTGGACAGGCTTTGGTGTAAATGTGCAGTAGTGTGGTTATAGTACTTTTGACATTACTTATTATAACATTCCTGACTATGGACAGGCACTAGGGTAAAAGTCCAGTAGTGTGGTTATAGTACTTTTGACATGACCGATTATAACATTCCTGACTTTGAACAGGCTTTGGGGTAAATGTCCAGTGGTGTGGTTAAAGTACTTTTGACATTACTGATTATAACATCCCTGACTTTGGACAGTCTTTAGAGTAAATGCCCAGTGGTGTGGTTAAAGTACTTTTGACATTACTGATTATAACATCACTGACTTTGGACAGTCTTTGGAGTAAATAACAAGAGGTGTGGTTATAGTACTTTTGACATTACTGATTATAACATTCCTGACTTTGGATAGTCTTTAGAGTAAATGCCCAGTGGTGTGGTTAAAGTACTTTTGACATTAATGATTATAACATCCCTCACTTTGGACAGGCACTAGAGTAAAAGCCCAGTGGTGTGGTTAAAGTACTTTTGACATTACTGATTATAACATCACTGACTTTGAACAGGCTATGGTGTAAATGTCCAGTGGTGTGGTTAAAGTACTTTTGACATTACTGATTATAACATTCCTGACTATGGACAGGCACTAGAGTAAATGTCCAGAAGTGTGGTTATAGTACTTTTGACATGTCCGATTATAACATTCCTGACTTTGGACAGGCTATGGAGTAAATGTCCAGTGGTGTGGTTAAAGTACTTTTGACATTACTGATTATAACATTCCTGACTTTGGACAGGCACTAGAGTAAATGTCCAGTGGTGTGGTAATAGTACTTTTGACATTACTGATTATAACATTCCTGACTATGGACAGGCACTATGGTAAAAGTCCAGTAGTGTGGTTATGGTACTTTTGACATGACCGATTATAACATTCCTGACTTTGGACAGGCTTTGGTGTAAATGTGCAGTAGTGTGGTTATAGTACTTTTGACATTACTAATTATAACATTCCTGACTATGGACAGGCACTAGGGTAAAAGTCCAGTAGTGTGGTTATAGTACTTTTGACATGACCGATTATAACATTCCTGACTTTGAACAGGCTTTGGGGTAAATGTCCAGTGGTGTGGTTAAAGTACTTTTGACATTACTGATTATAACGTTCCTGACTTTGGACAGGCTATGGAGTAAATGCCCAGTGGTGTGGTTAAAGTACTTTTGACATTACTGATTATAACATCCCTGACTTTGGACAGTCTTTAGAGTAAATGCCCAGTGGTGTGGTTAAAGTACTTTTGACATTACTGATTATAACATCCCTGACTTTGGACAGTCTTTAGAGTAAATTACAAGTGGTGTGGTTATAGTACTTTTGACATTACTGATTATAACATTCCTGACTTTGGATAGTCTTTAGAGTAAATGCCCAGTGGTGTGGTTAAAGTACTTTTGACATTACTGATTATAACATCACTGACTTGGAACAGGCTATGGTGTAAATGTCCAGTGGTGTGGTTAAAGTACTTTTGACATTACTGATTATAACATTCCTGACTATGGACAGGCACTAGAGTAAATGTCCAGAAGTGTGGTTATAGTACTTTTGACATCAACAATTATAACATTCCCGACTATGGACAGGCACTAGAGTAAATGTCCAGTAGTGTGGTTATAGTACTTTTGACATCACTGATTATAACATTCCTGACTTTGTACAGGCTATGGTGTAAATGTCCAGTGGTGTGGTTATTGTACTTTTGACATTACTGATTATAACATTCCTGACTTTGGACAGGCACTAGAGTACATGTCCTGTAGTGTGGTTATAGTACTTTTGACATCACCGATTATAATATTCCTGACTTTGGACAGGCTATGGTGTAAATGTCCAGTGGCTTGATAATAGTACTTTTGACATTACTGATATAACATTCCTGACTATGGACAGGCACTAGATGTCCAGTGGTGTGGTTATAGTACTTTTGACATTACTGATTATAACATTCCTGACTTTGGACAGGCAATGGAGTAAATACCCAACGGTTTGGTTAAAGTAATTTTGACATTACTGATTATAACATTCCTGACTTTGGACAGTCTTTAGAGTAAATGCCCAGTGGTGTGGTTAAAGTACTTTTGACATTACTGATTATAACATCCCTGACTTTGGACAGGATTTGGGGTAAATGTCCAGTGGTGTGGTTAAAGTACTTTTGACATTACTGATTATAACATTCCTGACTTTAGATAGTCTTTAGAGTAAATTCCCAGTGGTATGGTTAAAGTACTTTTGACATTACTGATTATAACATCCCTGACTTTTGACAGGCTTTGGGGTAAATGTCCAGTGGTGTGGTTATAGTACTTTTGACATTACTGATTATTACATTCCTGACTTTGGACAGGCACTAAAGTAAATGTCCAGTGGTGTGGTTATAGTATTTTTGACATTACTGATAATAACATTCCTGACTTTGGACAGGCTTTGGGGTAAATGTCCAGTGGTGTGGTAATAGTACTTTTGACATATCTGATTATAACATTCCTGACTTTGGACAGGCACTAGAGTAAATGTCCAGTAGTGTGGTTATAGTACTTTTGACATCACTGATTATAACATTCCTGACTTTAGACAGGCACTAGAGTCAATGTCAAGTAGTGTAGTTATAGTACTTTTGACATCACTGATTATAACATTCCTGACTTTGGACAGGCTATGGTGTAAATGTCCAGTGGTGTGGTTATGGTACATTTGACATTACTGACTATAACATTCCTGACTATGGACAGGCACTAGATGTCCAGTGGTGTGGTTATTGTACATTTGACATTACCGATTATAACATTCCTGACTTTGGACAGTCTTTAGAGTAAATGACCAGTAGTGTGGTTATAGTACTTTTGACATCACCGATTATAACATTCCTGACAATGGAAAGGCACTAGAGAAAATGTCCAGTAGTGTGGTTATAGTACTTTTGACATTACTGATTATAACATTCCTGACTTTGTACAGGCACTTAAGTAAATGTCCAGTCGTGTGGTTATAGTATTTTTGAGATTACTGATAATAACATTCCTGACTTTGGACAGGCTTTGGGGTAAACATCAAGTGATGAGGTTATAGTACTTTTGACATTACTGATTATAACATTCCTGACTATGGACAGTCACTAGATGTCCAGTGGTGTGGCTATAGTACATTTGACATTACTGATTATAACATCCCTGACTTTGGACAGTCTTTAGAGTAAATAACAAGTGGTGTGGTTAAAGTACTTTTGACATTACTGATTATAACATTCCTGACATTGGATAGTCTTTAGAGTAAATGCCCAGTGGTGTGGTTAAAGTACTTTTGACATTGCTGATTATAACATTCCTGACTTTGGACAGTCTTTAGAGTAAATGTCCAGTGGTGTGGTTAAAGTACTTTTGACATTGCTGATTATAACACCCCTGACTTTGGACAGTCTTCAGAGTAAATGCCCAGTGGTGTGGTTAAAGTACTTTTGACATTGCTGATTATAACACCCCTGATTTTCGACAGTCTTTAGAGTAAATGTCCAGTGGTGTGGTTAAAGTATTTTTGACATTACTGATAATAACATTCCTGACTTTGGACAGTCTATGGTGTAAATGTCCAGTGGTGTTGTTAAAGTACTTTTGACATCACCGATTATAACATTTCTGACTTTCGACAGGCTATGGTGTAAATGTCTAGTGGTGTGGTTATAGTACTTTTGACATTACTGATTATAACATTCCTGACTATGGACAGGCACTAGAGTAAATGTCCAGTAGTGTGGTTATAGTACTTTTGACATCACCGATTATAACATTCCTGACTTTGGACAGGCTATGGTGTAAATGTCCAGTGGCTTGATAATAGTACTTTTGACATTACTGATATAACATTCCTGACTATGGACAGGCACTAGATGTCCAGTGGTGTGGTTATAGTACTTTTGACATTACTGATTATAATATTCCTGACTTTGGACAGGCTATGGAGTAAATACCCAACGGTTTCGTTAAAGTACTTTTGACATTACTGATTATAACATTCCTGACTTTGGACAGTCTTTAGAGTAAATGCCCAGTGGTGTGGTTAAAGTACTTTTGACATTACTGATTATAACATCCCTGACTTTGGACAGGCTATGGAGTAAATACCCAACGGTTTCGTTAAAGTACTTTTGACATTACTGATTATAACATTCCTGACTTTGGACAGTCTTTAGAGTAAATGCCCAGTGGTGTGGTTAAAGTACTTTTGACATTACTGATTATAACATTCCTGACTTTGGACAGGCTATGGAGTAAATACCCAACGGTTTCGTTAAAGTACTTTTGACATTACTGATTATAACATTCCTGACTTTGGACAGTCTTTAGAGTAAATGCCCAGTGGTGTGGTTAAATTACTTTTGACATTACTGATTATAACATCCCTGACTTTGGACAGGATTTGGGGTAAATGTCCAGTGGTGTGGTTAAAGTACTTTTGACATTACTGATTATAACATTCCTGACTTTAGATAGTCTTTAGAGTAAATTCCCAGTGGTGTGGTTAAAGTACTTTTGACATTACTGATAATAACATCCCTGACTTTGGACAGGCTTTAGGGTAAATGTCCAGTGGAGTGGTTAAAGTACTTTTGACATTAATGATTATAACATCCCTCACTTTGGACAGGCACTAGAGTAAAAGCCCAGTGGTGTGGTTAAAGTACTTTTGACATTACTGATTATAACATCACTGACTTTGAACAGGCTATGGTTTAAATGTCCAGTGGTGTGGTTAAAGTACTTTTGACATTACTGATTATAACATTCCTGACTATGGACAGGCACTAGAGTAAATGTCCAGAAGTGTGGTTATAGTACTGTTGACATCAACGATTATAACATTCCCGACTATGGACAGGCACTAGAGTAAATGTCCAGTAGTGTGGTTATAGTACTTTTGACATCACTGATTATAACATTCCTGACTTTGTACAGGCTATGGTGTAAATGTCCAGTGGTGTGGTTATTGTACTTTTGACATTACTGATTATAACATTCCTGACTTTGGACAGGCTTTGGAGTAAATGTCCAGTAGTGTGGTTATAGTACTTTTGACATCACCGATTATAACATTCCTGACTTTGGACAGGCTATGGTGTAAATGTCCAGTGGCTTGATAATAGTACTTTTGACATTACTGATATAACATTCCTGACTATGGACAGGCACTAGATGTCCAGTGGTGTGGTTATAGTACTTTTGACATTACTGATTATAACATTCCTGACTTTGGACAGGCTATGGAGTAAATACCCATCGGTTTGGTTAAAGTAATTTTGACATTACTGATTATAACATTCCTGACTTTGGACAGTCTTTAGAGTAAATGCCCAGTGGTGTGGTTAAAGTACTTTTGACATTACTGATTATAACATCCCTGACTTTGGACAGGATTTGGGGTAAATGTCCAGTGGTGTGGTTAAAGTACTTTTGACATTACTGATTATAACATTCCTGACTTTAGATAGTCTTTAGTGTAAATTCCCAGTGGTGTGGTTAAAGTACTTTTGACATTACTGACTATAACATCCCTGACTTTGGACAGGCTTTGGGGTAAATGTCCAGTGGTGTGGTTATAGTACTTTTGACATTACTGATTATTACATTCCTGACTTTGGACAGGCACTAAAGTAAATGTCCAGTGGTGTGGTTATAGTATTTTTGACATTACTGATAATAACATTCCTGACTTTGGACAGGCTTTGGGGTAAATGTCCAGTGGTGTGGTAATAGTACTTTTGACATATCTGATTATAACATTCCTGACTTTGGACAGGCACTAGAGTAAATGTCCAGTAGTGTGGTTATAGTACTTTTGACATCACTGATTATAACATTCCTGACTTTAGACAGGCACTAGAGTCAATGTCAAGTAGTGTAGTTATAGTACTTTTGACATCACTGATTATAACATTCCTGACTTTGGACAGGCTATGGTGTAAATGTCCAGTGGTGTGGTTATGGTACATTTGACATTACTGACTATAACATTCCTGACTATGGACAGGCACTAGATGTCCAGTGGTGTGGTTATAGTACATTTGACATTACCGATTATAACATTCCTGACTTTGGACAGTCTTTAGAGTAAATGACCAGTAGTGTGGTTATAGTACTTTTGACATCACCGATTATAACATTCCTGACAATGGAAAGGCACTAGAGAAAATGTCCAGTAGTGTGGTTATAGTACTTTTGACATGACTGATTATAACATTCCTGACTTTGTACAGGCACTTAAGTAAATGTCCAGTCGTGTGGTTATAGTATTTTTGAGATTACTGATAATAACATTCCTGACTTTGGACAGGCTTTGGGGTAAACATCAAGTGGTGAGGTTATAGTACTTTTGACATTACTGATTATAACATTCCTGACTATGGACAGTCACTAGATGTCCAGTGGTGTGGCTATAGTACATTTGACATTACTGATTATAACATCCCTGACTTTGGACAGTCTTTAGAGTAAATAACAAGTGGTGTGGTTAAAGTACTTTTGACATTACTGATTATAACATTCCTGACATTGGATAGTCTTTAGAGTAAATGCCCAGTGGTGTGGTTAAA
The DNA here is from genome assembly GCA_029721355.1 of Tegillarca granosa. Classification (NCBI taxonomy): domain Eukaryota; kingdom Metazoa; phylum Mollusca; class Bivalvia; order Arcoida; family Arcidae; genus Tegillarca; species Tegillarca granosa. Next base: position 38,967,674 of record CM056607.1, read on the forward strand.
GTACTTTTGACATTGCAGATTATAACATCCCTGACTTTGGACAGTCTTTAGGGTAAATGTCCAGTGGAGTGGTTAAAGTACTTTTGACATTAATGATTATAACATCCCTCACTTTGGACAGGCACTAGAGTAAAGCCCAGTGGTGTGGTTAAAGTACTTTTGACATTACTGATTATAACATCACTGACTTTGAACAGGCTATGGTTTAAATGTCCAGTGGTGTGGTTAAAGTACTTTTGACATTACTGATTATAACATTCCTGACTATGGACAGGCACTAGAGTAAATGTCCAGAAGTGTGGTTATAGTACTGTTGACATCAACGATTATAACATTCCCGACTATGGACAGGCACTAGAGTAAATGTCCAGTAGTGTGGTTATAGTACTTTTGACATCACTGATTATAACATTCCTGACTTTGTACAGGCTATGGTGTAAATGTCCAGTGGTGTGGTTATTGTACTTTTGACATTACTGATTATAACATTCCTGACTTTGGACAGGCTTTGGAGTAAATGTCCAGTAGTGTGGTTATAGTACTTTTGACATCACCGATTATAACATTCCTGACTTTGGACAGGCTATGGTGTAAATGTCCAGTGGCTTGATAATAGTACTTTTGACATTACTGATATAACATTCCTGACTATGGACAGGCACTAGATGTCCAGTGGTGTGGTTATAGTACTTTTGACATTACTGATTATAACATTCCTGACTTTGGACAGGCTATGGAGTAAATACCCATCGGTTTGGTTAAAGTAATTTTGACATTACTGATTATAACATTCCTGACTTTGGACAGTCTTTAGAGTAAATGCCCAGTGGTGTGGTTAAAGTACTTTTGACATTACTGATTATAACATTCCTGACTTTAGATAGTCTTTAGAGTAAATTCCCAGTGGTGTGGTTAAAGTACTTTTGACATTACTGACTATAACATCCCTGACTTTGGACAGGCTTTGGGGTAAATGTCCAGTGGTGTGGTTATAGTACTTTTGACATTACTGATTATTACATTCCTGACTTTGGACAGGCACTAAAGTAAATGTCCAGTGGTGTGGTTATAGTATTTTTGACATTACTGATAATAACATTCCTGACTTTGGACAGGCTTTGGGGTAAATGTCCAGTGGTGTGGTAATAGTACTTTTGACATATCTGATTATAACATTCCTGACTTTGGACAGGCACTAGAGTAAATGTCCAGTAGTGTGGTTATAGTACTTTTGACATCACTGATTATAACATTCCTGACTTTAGACAGGCACTAGAGTCAATGTCAAGTAGTGTAGTTATAGTACTTTGACATCACTGATTATAACATTCCTGACTTTGGACAGGCTATGGTGTAAATGTCCAGTGGTGTGGTTATGGTACATTTGACATTACTGACTTTAACATTCCTGACTATGGACAGGCACTAGATGTCCAGTGGTGTGGTTATAGTACATTTGACATTACCGATTATAACATTCCTGACTTTGGACAGTCTTTAGAGTAAATGACCAGTAGTGTGGTTATAGTACTTTTGACATCACCGATTATAACATTCCTGACAATGGAAAGGCACTAGAGAAAATGTCCAGTAGTGTGGTTATAGTACTTTTGACATGACTGATTATAACATTCCTGACTTTGTACAGGCACTTAAGTAAATGTCCAGTCGTGTGGTTATAGTATTTTTGAGATTACTGATAATAACATTCCTCACTTTGGACAGGCTTTGGGGTAAACATCAAGTGGTGAGGTTATAGTACTTTTGACATTACTGATTATAACATTCCTGACTATGGACAGTCACTAGATGTCCAGTGGTGTGGCTATAATACATTTGACATTACTGATTATAACATCCCTGACTTTGGACAGTCTTTAGAGTAAATAACAAGTGGTGTGGTTAAAGTACTTTTGACATTACTGATTATAACATTCCTGACATTGGATAGTCTTTAGAGTAAATGCCCAGTGGTGTGGTTAAAGTACTTTTGACATTGCAGATTATAACATTCCTGACTTTGGACAGTCTTTAGAGTAAATGTCCAGTGGTGTGGTTAAAGTACTTTTGACATTGCTGATTATAACACCCCTGACTTTGGACAGTCTTCAGAGTAAATGCCCAGTGGTGTGGTTAAAGTACTTTTGACATTGCTGATTATAACACCCCTGACTTTCGACAGTCTTTAGAGTAAATGTCCAGTGGTGTGGTTATAGTATTTTTGACATTACTGATAATAACATTCCTGACTATGGACAGGCACTAGAGTAAATGTCCAGAAGTGTGGTTATAGTACTGTTGACATCAACGATTATAACATTCCCGACTATGGACAGGCACTAGAGTAAATGTCCAGTAGTGTGGTTATAGTACTTTTGACATCACTGATTATAACATTCCTGACTTTGTACAGGCTATGGTGTAAATGTCCAGTGGTGTGGTTATTGTACTTTTGACATTACTGATTATAACATTCCTGACTTTGGACAGGCACTAGAGTAAATGTCCAGTAGTGTGGTTATAGTACTTTTGACATCACCGATTATAACATTCCTGACTTTGGACAGGCTATGGTGTAAATGTCCAGTGGTACGGTTATAGAACTTTTGATATCACCGATTATAACATTTCTGACTTTGGACAGGCTATGGTGTAAATATCTAGTGGTGTGGTTATAGTACTTTTGACATTACTGATTAAAACATTCCTGACTATGGACAGGCACTAGAGTAAATGTCCAGTAGTGTGGTTATAGTACTTTTGACATCACCGAATATAACATTCCTGACTTTGGACAGGCTATGGTGTAAATGTCCAGTGGCTTGATAATAGTACTTTTGACATTACTGATATAACATTCCTGACTATGGACAGGCACTAGATGTCCAGTGGTGTGGTTATAGTACTTTTGACATTACTGATTATAACATTCCTGACTTTGGACAGGCTATGGAGTAAATACCCAACGGTTTGGTTAAAGTAATTTTGACATTACTGATTATAACATTCCTGACTTTGGACAGTCTTTAGAGTAAATGCCCAGTGGTGTGGTTAAAGTACTTTTGACATTACTGATTATAACATCCCTGACTTTGGACAGGATTTGGGGTAAATGTCCAGTGGTGTGGTTAAAGTACTTTTGACATTACTGATTATAACATTCCTGACTTTAGATAGTCTTTAGAGTAAATTCCCAGTGGTGTGGTTAAAGTACTTTTGACATTACTGATTATAACATCCCTGACTTTGGACAGGCTTTGGGGTAAATGTCCAGTGGTGTGGTTATAGTACTTTTGACATTACTGATTATTACATTCCTGACTTTGGACAGGCACTAAAGTAAATGTCCAGTGGTGTGGTTATAGTATTTTTGACATTACTGATAATAACATTCCTGACTTTGGACAGGCTTTGGGGTAAATGTCCAGTGGTGTGGTAATAGTACTTTTGACATATCTGATTATAACATTCCTGACTTTGGACAGGCACTAGAGTAAATGTCCAGTAGTGTGGTTATAGTACTTTTGACATCACTGATTATAACATTCCTGACTTTAGACAGGCACTAGAGTCAATGTCCAGTAGTGTAGTTATAGTACTTTTGACATCACTGATTATAACCTTCCTGACTTTGGACAGGCTATGGTGTAAATGTCCAGTGGTGTGGTTATGGTACATTTGACATTACTGACTATAACATTCCTGACTATGGACAGGCACTAGATGTCCAGTGGTGTGGTTATAGTACATTTGACATTACCGATTATAACATTCCTGACTTTGGACAGTCTTTAGAGTAAATGACCAGTAGTGTGGTTATAGTACTTTTGACATCACCGATTATAACATTCCTGACAATGGAAAGGCACTAGAGAAAATGTCCAGTAGTGTGGTTATAGTACTTTTGACATGACTGATTATAACATTCCTGACTTTGTACAGGCACTTAAGTAAATGTCCAGTCGTGTGGTTATAGTATTTTTGAGATTACTGATAATAACATTCCTGACTTTGGACAGGCTTTGGGGTAAACATCAAGTGGTGAGGTTATAGTACTTTTGACATTACTGATTATAACATTCCTGACTATGGACAGTCACTAGATGTCCAGTGGTGTGGCTATAGTACATTTGACATTACTGATTATAAAATCCCTGACTTTGGACAGTCTTTAGAGTAAATAACAAGTGGTGTGGTTAAAGTACTTTTGACATTACTGATTATAACATTCCTGACATTGGATAGTCTTTAGAGTAAATGCCCAGTGGTGTGGTTAAAGTACTTTTGACATTGCAGATTATAACATTCCTGACTTTGGACAGTCTTTAGAGTAAATGTCCAGTGGTGTGGTTAAAGTACTTTTGACATTGCTGATTATAACACCCCTGACTTTGGACAGTCTTCAGAGTAAATGCCCAGTGGTGTGGTTAAAGTACTTTTGACATTGCTGATTATAACACCCCTGATTTTCGACAGTCTTTAGAGTAAATGTCCAGTGGTGTGGTTATAGTATTTTTGACAATACTGATAATAACATTCCTGACTTTGGACAGTCTATGGTGTAAATGTCCAGTGGTGTGGTTAAAGTACTTTTGACATTGCTGATTATAACACCCCTGACTTTGGACAGTCTTCAGAGTAAATGCCCAGTGGTGTGGTTAAAGTACTTTTGACATTGCTGATTATAACACCCCTGACTTTCGACAGTCTTTAGAGTAAATGTCCAGTGGTGTGGTTATAGTATTTTTGACATTACTGATAATAACATTCCTGACTATGGACAGGCACTAGAGTAAATGTCCAGAAGTGTGGTTATAGTACTGTTGACATCAACGATTATAACATTCCCGACTATGGACAGGCACTAGAGTAAATGTCCAGTAGTGTGGTTATAGTACTTTTGACATCACTGATTATAACATTCCTGACTTTGTACAGGCTATGGTGTAAATGTCCAGTGGTGTGGTTATTGTACTTTTGATATTACTGATTATAACATTCCTGACTTTGGACAGGCACTAGAGTAAATGTCCAGTAGTGTGGTTATAGTACTTTTGACATCACCGATTATAACATTCCTGACTTTGGACAGGCTATGGTGTAAATGTCCAGTGGTACGGTTATAGAACTTTTGATATCACCGATTATAACATTTCTGACTTTGGACAGGCTATGGTGTAAATATCTAGTGGTGTGGTTATAGTACTTTTGACATTACTGATTAAAACATTCCTGACTATGGACAGGCACTAGAGTAAATGTCCAGTAGTGTGGTTATAGTACTTTTGACATCACCGAATATAACATTCCTGACTTTGGACAGGCTATGGTGTAAATGTCCAGTGGCTTGATAATAGTACTTTTGACATTACTGATATAACATTCCTGACTATGGACAGGCACTAGATGTCCAGTGGTGTGGTTAAAGTACTTTTGACATTACTGATTATAACATTCCTGACTTTGGACAGGCTATGGAGTAAATACCCAACGGTTTGGTTAAAGTAATTTTGACATTACTGATTATAACATTCCTGACTTTGGACAGTCTTTAGAGTAAATGCCCAGTGGTGTGGTTAAAGTACTTTTGACATTACTGATTATAACATCCCTGACTTTGGACAGGATTTGGGGTAAATGTCCAGTGGTGTGGTTAAAGTACTTTTGACATTACTGATTATAACATTCCTGACTTTAGATAGTCTTTAGAGTAAATTCCCAGTGGTGTGGTTAAAGTACTTTTGACATTACTGATTATAACATCCCTGACTTTGGACAGGCTTTGGGGTAAATGTCCAGTGGTGTGGTTATAGTACTTTTGACATTACTGATTATTACATTCCTGACTTTGGACAGGCACTAAAGTAAATGTCCAGTGGTGTGGTTATAGTATTTTTGACATTACTGATAATAACATTCCTGACTTTGGACAGGCTTTGGGGTAAATGTCCAGTGGTGTGGTAATAGTACTTTTGACATATCTGATTATAACATTCCTGACTTTGGACAGGCACTAGAGTAAATGTCCAGTAGTGTGGTTATAGTACTTTTGACATCACTGATTATAACATTCCTGACTTTAGACAGGCACTAGAGTCAATGTCCAGTAGTGTAGTTATAGTACTTTTGACATCACTGATTATAACATTCCTGACTTTGGACAGGCTATGGTGTAAATGTCCAGTGGTGTGGTTATGGTACATTTGACATTACTGACTATAACATTCCTGACTATGGACAGGCACTAGATGTCCAGTGGTGTGGTTATAGTACATTTGACATTACCGATTATAACATTCCTGACTTTGGACAGTCTTTAGAGTAAATGACCAGTAGTGTGGTTATAGTACTTTTGACATCACCGATTATAACATTCCTAACAATGGAAAGGCACTAGAGAAAATGTCCAGTAGTGTGGTTATAGTACTTTTGACATGACTGATTATAACATTCCTGACTTTGTACAGGCACTTAAGTAAATGTCCAGTCGTGTGGTTATAGTATTTTTGAGATTACTGATAATAACATTCCTGACTTTGGACAGGCTTTGGGGTAAACATCAAGTGGTGAGGTTATAGTACTTTTGACATTACTGATTATAACATTCCTGACTATGGACAGTCACTAGATGTCCAGTGGTGTGGCTATAGTACATTTGACATTACTGATTATAAAATCCCTGACTTTGGACAGTCTTAAGAGTAAATAACAAGTGGTGTGGTTAAAGTACTTTTGACATTACTGATTATAACATTCCTGACATTGGATAGTCTTTAGAGTAAATGCCCAGTGGTGTGGTTAAAGTACTTTTGACATTGCAGATTATAACATTCCTGACTTTGGACAGTCTTTAGAGTAAATGTCCAGTGGTGTGGTTAAAGTACTTTTGACATTGCTGATTATAACACCCCTGACTTTGGACAGTCTTCAGAGTAAATGCCCAGAAGTGTGGTTAAAGTACTTTTGACATTGCTGATTATAACACCCCTGATTTTCGACAGTCTTTAGAGTAAATGTCCAGTGGTGTGGTTATAGTATTTTTGACAATACTGATAATAACATTCCTGACTTTGGACAGTCTATGGTGTAAATGTCCAGTGGTGTGGTTAAAGTACTTTTGACATCACCGATTATAACATTTCTGACTTTGGACAGGCTATGGTGTAAATGTCTAGTGGTGTGGTTATAGTACTTTTGACATTACTGATTATAACATTCCTGACTATGGACAGGCACTAGAGTAAATGTCCAGTAGTGTGGTTATAGTACTTTTGACATCACCGATTATAACATTTCTGACTTTGGACAGGCTATGGTGTAAATGTCCAGTGGCTTGATGATAGTACTTTTGACATTACTGATATAACATTCCTGACTATGGACAGGCACTAGATGTCCAGTGGTGTGGTAATAGTACTTTTGACATTACTGATTATAACATTCCTGACTTTGGACAGGCTATGGAGTAAATACCCAACGGTTTGGTTAAAGTAATTTTGACATTACTGATTATAACATTCCTGACTTTGGACAGTCTTTAGAGTAAATGCCCAGTGGTGTGGTTAAAGTACTTTTGACATTACTGATTATAACATCCCTGACTTTGGACAGGATTTGGGGTAAATGTCCAGTGGTGTGGTTAAAGTACTTTTGACATTACTGATTATAACATTCCTGACTTTAGATAGTCTTTAGAGTAAATTCCCAGTGGTGTGGTTAAAGCATTTTGACATTACTGATTATAACATCCCTGACTTTGGACAGGCTTTAGGGTAAATGTCCAGTGGTGTGGTTATAGTACTTTTGACATTACTGATTATTACATTCCTGACTTTGGACAGGCACTTAAGTAAATGTCCAGTGGTGTGGTTATAGTATTTTTGACATTACTGATAATAACATTCCTGACTTTGGACAGGCCTTGGGGTAAATGTCCAGTGGTGTGGTAATAGTACTTTTGACATATCTGATTATAACATTCCTGACTTTGGACAGGCAATAAAGTAAATGTCCAGTAGTGTGGTTATAGTACTTTTGACATCACTGATTATAACATTCCTGACTTTAGACAGGCACTAGAGTCAATGTCCAGTAGTGTAGTTATAGTACTTTTGACATCACTGATTATAACATTCCTGACTTTGGACAGGCTATGGAGTAAATACCCAATGGTTTCGTTAAAGTAATTTTGACATTACTGATTATAACATTCCTGACTTTGGACAGTCTTTAGAGTAAATGCCCAGTGGTGTGGTTAAAGTACTTTTGACATTACTGATTATAACATCCCTGACTTTGGACAGGATTTGGGGTAAATGTCCAGTGGTGTGGTTAAAGTACTTTTGACATTACTGATTATAATATTCCTGACTTTAGATAGTCTTTAGAGTAAATTCCCAGTGGTGTGGTTAAAGCATTTTGACATTACTGATTATAACATCCCTGACTTTGGACAGGCTTTAGGGTAAATGTCCAGTGGTGTGGTTATAGTACTTTTGACATTACTGATTATTACATTCCTGACTTTGGACAGGCACTTAAGTAAATGTCCAGTGGTGTGGTTATAGTATTTTTGACATTACTGATAATAACATTCCTGACTTTGGACAGGCCTTGGGGTAAATGTCCAGTGGTGTGGTAATAGTACTTTTGACATATCTGATTATAACATTCCTGACTTTGGACAGGCAATAAAGTAAATGTCCAGTAGTGTGGTTATAGTACTTTTGACATCACTGATTATAACATTCCTGACTTTGGACAGGCTATGGTGTAAATGTCCAGTGGTGTGGTAATGGTGCATTAGACATTACTGACTATGGACAGGCACTAGATGTCCAGTGGTGTGGTTATAGTACATTTGACATTACCGATTATAACATTCCTGACTTTGGACAGTCTTTAGAGTAAATGACCAGTAGTGTGGTTATAGTACTTTTGACATCACCGATTATAACATTCCTGACAATGGAAAGGCACTAGAGTAAATGTCCAGTAGTGTGGTTATAGTACTTTTGACATTACTGATTATAACATTCCTGACTTTGTACAGGCACTTAAGTAAATGTTCAGTGGTGTGGTTATAGTATTTTTGAGATTACTGATAATAACATTCCTGACTTTGGACAGGCTTTTGGGTAAACATCAAGTGGTGAGGTTATAGTACTTTTGACATTACTGATTATAACATTCCTGACTATGGACAGTCACTAGATGTCCAGTGGTGTGGCTATAGTACATTTGACATTACTGATTATAACATCCCTGACTTTGGACAGTCTTTAGAGTAAATAACAAGTGGTGTGGTTAAAGTACTTTTGACATTACTGATTATAACATTCCTGATATTGGATAGTCTTTAGAGTAAATGCCCAGTGGTGTGGTTAAAGTACTTTTGACATTGCTGATTATAACATTCCTGACTTTGGACAGTCTTTAGAGTAAATGTCCAGTGGTGTGGTTATAGTATTTTTGGCATTACTGATTAAAACATCCCTGACTTTGGACAGGCTTTGGGGTAAATGTCCAGTGGTGTGGTTATAGTACTTTTAACATTACTGATTATTACATTCCTGACTATGACAAGTCTTTAGAGTAAATGTCCAGTGATGTGGTTAAAGTACTTTTGACATTACTGATTATAACATTCCTGACTTTGGACAGTCTTTAGAGTAAATGTCCAGTGGTGTGGTTATATTACTTTTGACATTACTGATCATAACATTCCTGACTTTGGACAGGCACTAGAGTAAATGTCCAGTGGTGTTGTTAAAGTACATTTGACATTACTGATTATAACATTCCTGACTATGGACAGGCTATGTTGTAAATGTCCAGTGGTGTGGTTATAGTACTATTGACATTACTGATTATAAAATTCCTGACTTTGGACAAGATATGGTATAAATGTCCAGTGTTGCGGTTATAGTACTTTTGACATTACTGATTATAACATCCCTGACTTTGGACAGGATTTGGGGTAGATGTCCAGTGGTGTGGTTAAAGTACTTTTGACATTACTGATTATAACATCCCTCACTTTGGACAGGCTTAGGGTAAATGTCCAGTGGTGTGGTTATAGTACTTTTGACATTACTGATTATTACATTCCTGACTTCGTACAGGCACTAGAGTAAATGTCCAGTAGTGTGGTTATAGTACTTTTGACATCACTGATTATAACATTCCTGACTTTAGACAGGCACTAGAGTCAATGTCCAGTAGTGTAGTTATAGTACTTTTGACATCACTGATTATAACATTCCTGACTTTGGACAGGCTATGGTGTAAATGTCCAGTGGTGTGGTAATGGTGCATTAGACATTACTGACTATGGACAGGCACTAGATGTCCAGTGGTGTGGTTATAGTACATTTGACATTACCGATTATAACATTCCTGACTTTGGACAGTCTTTAGAGTAAATGACCAGTAGTGTGGTTATAGTACTTTTGACATCACCGATTATAACATTCCTGACAATGGAAAGGCACTAGAGTAAATGTCCAGTAGTGTGGTTATAGTACTTTTGACATTACTGATTATAACATTCCTGACTTTGTACAGGCACTTAAGTAAATGTCCAGTGGTGTGGTTATAGTATTTTTGAGATTACTGATAATAACATTCCTGACTTTGGACAGGCTTTGGGGTAAACATCAAGTGGTGAGGTTATAGTACTTTTGACATTACTGATTATAACATTCCTGACTATGGACAGTCACTACATTTCCAGTGGTGTGGCTATAGTACATTTGACATTACTGATTATAACATCCCTGACTTTGGACAGTCTTTAGAGTAAATAACAAGTGGTGTGGTTAAAGTACTTTTGACATTACTGATTATAACATTCCTGATATTGGATAGTCTTTAGAGTAAATGCCCAGTGGTGTGGTTAAAGTACTTTTGACATTGCTGATTATAACATTCCTGACTTTGGACAGTCTTTAGAGTAAATGTCCAGTGGTGTGGTTAAAGTACTTTTGACATTGCTGATTATAACACCCCTGACTTTGGACAGTCTTCAGAGTAAATGCCCAGTGGTGTGGTTAAAGTACTTTTGACATTGCTGATTATAACACCCCTGACTTTCGACAGTCTTTAGAGTTAATGTCCAGTGGTGTGGTTATAGTATTTTTGGCATTACTGATTAAAACATCCCTGACTTTGGACAGGCTTTGGGGTAAATGTCCAGTGGTGTGGTTATAGTACTTTTAACATTACTGATTATAACATTCCTGACTATGGACAGTCTTTAGAGTAAATGTCCAGTGATGTGGTTAAAGTACTTTTGACATTACTGATTATAACATTCCTGACTTTGGACAGTCTTTAGAGTAAATGTCCAGTGGTGTGGTTATAGTACTTTTGACATTACTGATCATAACATTCCTGACTTTGGACAGGCACTAGAGTAAATGTCCAGTGGTGTTGTTAAAGTACTATTGACATTACTGATTATAAAATTCCTGTCTTTGGACAAGATATGGTATAAATGTCCAGTGTTGCGGTTATAGTACTTTTGACATTACTGATTATAACATCCCTGACTTTGGACAGGATTTGGGGTAGATGTCCAGTGGTGTGGTTAAAGTACTTTTGACATTACTGATTATAACATCCCTCACTTTGGACAGGCTTAGGGTAAATGTCCAGTGGTGTGGTTATAGTACTTTTGACATTACTGATTATAACATTCCTGACATTGGATAGTCTTAAGAGTAAATGCCCAGTGGTGTGGTTAAAGTACTTTTGACATTGCTGATTATAACATTCCTGACTTTGGACAGTCTTTAGAGTAAATGTCCAGTGTTGTGGTTAAAGTACTTTTGACATTGCTGATTATAACACCCCTGACTTTGGACAGTCTTTAGAGTAAATGTCCAGTGGTGTGGTTATAGTATTTTTGACATTTCTGATTATAACATTCCTGACTTTAGACAGGCTATGGAGTAAATGCCCATTGGTGTGATTAAAGTACTTTTGACATTATTGATTAAAACATCCCTGACTTTGGACAGGCTTTGGGGTAAATGTCCAGTGGTGTGGTTATAGTACTTTTAACATTACTGATTATAACATTCCTGACTTTGGACAGTCTTTAGAGTAAATGTCCAGTGGTGTGGTTATAGTACTTTTGACATTACTGATTATAACATTCCTGGCTTTGGACAGGCACTAGAGTAAATGCCCAGTGGTGTGGATATAGTACTTTTAACATTACTGATTATAACATTCCTGACTTTGGACAGTCTTTAGAGTAAATGTCCAGTGGTGTGGTTATAGTACTTTTAACATTACTGATTATAACATTCCTGACTTTGGACATTCTTTAGAGTAAATGTCCAGTGGTGTGGTTATAGTACTTTTGACATTACTGATTTTAACATCCCTGACTTTGGACAGGCTATGGTGTAAATGTCCAGTGGTGTTGTTATAGTACTTTTGACATTTCTGATTATAAAGTTCCTGATTTTAGACAGTCTATGGTGTAAATGTCCAGTAGACTGGTTATAGTACCTTTGACATCACTGATAATAACATTCCTGACTATTGACAGTCTTTTGGGGTAAATGTTCAGTGGTGCGGTTATAGTACTTTTGACATTACTGATTATAACATTTCTGACTTTAGACAGGCACTAGATTAAATGTCCAGTGGTGTGGTTATAGTACATTTGACATCACTGATTATAACATCCCTGACTTTGGACAGTCTTTAGAGTAAATGTCCAGTGGTGTGGTTAAAGAACTTTTGACATTACTGATTATAACATCCCTGACTTTGGACAAGATATGGTATAAATGTCCAGTGTTGCGGTTATAGTACTTTTGACATTACTGATTATAACATTCCTGACTTTGGACAGTTTTTAGAGCAAATGCCCAGCGGTGTGGTTAAAGTACTTTTGACATTACTGATTATAACATCCCTGACTTTGGACAAGATATGGTATAAATGTCCAGTGTTGCGGTTATAGTACTTTTGACATTACTGATTATAACATCCCTGACTTTGGACAAGATATGGTATAAATGTCCAGTGTTGCGGTTATAGTACTTTTGACATCACTGATTATAACATCCCTGACTTTGGACAGTCTTTAGAGTAAATGTCCAGTGGTGTGGTTAAAGAACTTTTGACATTACTGATTATAACATCCCTGACTTTGGACAAGATATGGTATAAATGTCCAGTGGTGTAGTTATAGTACATTTGACATCACTGATTATAACATCCATGACTTTGGACAGGCACTACAGTAAATGCCCAGTGGTGTGGTTAAAGTACATTTGACATTACTGATTATAACATTCCTGACTATGGACAGGCTATGGTGTAAATGCCCAGTGGTGTGGTTAAAGTACTTTTGACATTACTAATTATAACATTCCTGACTATGGACAGGCTATAGTGTAAATGCCCAGTGGTGTGGTTAAAGTACTTTTGACATCACCGATTATAAAGTCTCTGACTTTGGACAGTCACTGTAGTAAATGTCCAGTGGTGTGGTTTATAGTACTTTTGACATGACTGATTATAACATTCCTGACTTTCGACAGGCACTAGAGTAAACGTCCAGTAGTGTGGTTATAGTACTTTTGACATCACTGATTATAACATTTCTGACTTTGGACAGGCTATGGTGTAAATGTCCAGTGGTGTGGTTATATTACTTTTGACATTACTGATTATAACATTCCTGACTTTGTACAGGCACTAAAGTAAATGTCCAATGGTGTGGTTAAAGAACTTTTGACATTACTGATTATAACATTCCTGACTTTGGACAAGATATGGTATAAATGTCCAGTGTTGCGGTTATAGTACTTTTGACATTACTGATTATAACATTCCTGACTTTGGACAGTTTTTAGAGCAAATGCCCAGCGGTGTGGTTAAAGTACTTTTGACATTACTGATTATAACAACCTTGACTTAGGATAGGCTATGGTGTAAATGTCCAGTGGTGTAGTTATAGTACATTTGACATCACTGATTATAACATCCATGACTTTGGACAGGCACTACAGTAAATGCCCAGTGGTGTGGTTAAAGTACATTTGACATTACTGATTATAACATTCCTGACTATGGACAGGCTATGGTGTAAATGCCCAGTGGTGTGGTTAAAGTACTTTTGACATTACTAATTATAACATTCCTGACTATGGACAGGCTATAGTGTAAATGCCCAGTGGTGTGGTTAAAGTACTTTTGACATCACCGATTATAAAGTCTCTGACTTTGGACAGTCACTGTAGTAAATGTCCAGTGGTGTGGTTTATAGTACTTTTGACATGACTGATTATAACATTCCTGACTTTCGACAGGCACTAAAGTCAACGTCCAGTAGTGTGGTTATAGTACTTTTGACATCACTGATTATAACATTCCTGACTTTGGACAGGCTATGGTGTAAATGTCCAGTGGTGTGGTTATATTACTTTTGACATTACTGATTATAACATTCCTGACTTTGTACAGGCACTAAAGTAAATGTCCAGTGGTGTGGTTATAGTACTTTTGACATTACTGATTATAGCATTCCTGACTTTGTACAGGCACTAAAGTAAATGTCCAGTGGTGTGGTAATAATATTTTTGACATTACTGATAATAACATTCCTGACTTTGGACAGGCTTTGGGGTAAACATCAAGTGGTGAGGTTATAGTACTTTTGACATTACTGATTATAACATTCCTGACATTGGATAGTCTTTAGAGTAAATGCCCAGTGGTGTGGTTAAAGTACTTTTGACATTGCAGATTATAACATTCCTAACTTTGGACAGTCTTTAGAGTAAATGTCCAGTGGTGTGGTTAAAGTACTTTTGACATTGCTGATTATAACAACCCTGACTTTGGACAGTCTTCAGAGTAAATGCCCAGTGGTGTGGTTAAAGTACTTTTGACATTGCTGATTATAACACCCCTGACTTTCGACAGTCTTTAGAGTAAATGTCCAGTGGTGTGGTTATAGTATTTTTGACATAACTGATAATAACATTCCTGACTATGGACAGGCACTAGAGTAAATGTCCAGAAGTGTGGTTATAGTACTGTTGACATCAACGATTATAACATTCCCGACTATGGACAGGCACTAGAGTAAATGTCCAGTAGTGTGGTTATAGTACTTTTGACATCACTGATTATAACATTCCTGACTTTGTACAGGCTATGGTGTAAATGTCCAGTGGTGTGGTTATTGTACTTTTGACATTACTGATTATAACATTCCTGACTTTGGACAGGCACTAGAGTAAATGTCCAGTAGTGTGGTTATAGTACTTTTGACATCACCGATTATAACATTCCTGACTTTCGACAGGCTATGGTGTAAATGTCCAGTGGTACGGTTATAGAACTTTTGATATCACCGATTATAACATTTCTGACTTTGGACAGGTTATGGTGTAAATGTCTAGTGGTGTGGTTATAGTACTTTTGACATTACTGATTAAAACATTCCTGACTATGGACAGGCACTAGAGTAAATGTCCAGTAGTGTGGTTATAGTACTTTTGACATCACCGATTATAACATTCCTGACTTTGGACAGGCTATGGTGTAAATGTCCAGTGGCTTGATAATAGTACTTTTGACATTACTGATATAACATTCCTGACTATGGACAGGCACTAGATGTCCAGTGGTGTGGTTATAGTACTTTTGACATTACTGATTATAACATTCCTGACTTTGGACAGGCTATGGAGTAAATACCCAACGGTTTGGTTAAAGTAATTTTGACATTACTGATTATAACATTCCTGACTTTGGACAGTCTTTAGAGTAAATGCCCAGTGGTTAGGTTAAAGTACTTTTGACATTACTGATTATAACATCCCTGACTTTGGACAGGATTTGGGGTAAATGTCCAGTGGTGTGGTTAAAGTACTTTTGACATTACTGATTATAACATTCCTGACTTTAGATAGTCTTTAGAGTAAATTCCCAGTGGTGTGGTTAAAGTACTTTTGACATTACTGATTATAACATCCCTGACTTTGGACAGGCTTTGGGGTAAATGTCCAGTGGTGTGGTTATAGTACTTTTGACATTACTGATTATTACATTCCTGACTTTGGACAGGCACTAAAGTAAATGTCCAGTGGTGTGGTTATAGTATTTTTGACATTACTGATAATAACATTCCTGACTTTGGACAGGCTTTGGGGTAAATGTCCAGTGGTGTGGTAATAGTACTTTTGACATATCTGATTATAACATTCCTGACTTTGGACAGGCACTAGAGTAAATGTCCAGTAGTGTGGTTATAGTACTTTTGACATCACTGATTATAACATTCCTGACTTTAGACAGGCACTAGAGTCAATGTCCAGTAGTGTAGTTATAGTACTTTTGACATCACTGATTATAACATTCCTGACTTTGGACAGGCTATGGTGTAAATGTCCAGTGGTGTGGTTATGGTACATTTGACATTACTGACTATAACATTCCTGACTATGGACAGGCACTAGATGTCCAGTGGTGTGGTTATAGTATATTTGACATTACCGATTATAACATTCCTGACTTTGGACAGTCTTTAGAGTAAATGACCAGTAGTGTGGTTATAGTACTTTTGACATCACCGATTATAACATTCCTGACAATGGAAAGGCACTAGAGAAAATGTCCAGTAGTGTGGTTATAGTACTTTTGACATGACTGATTATAACATTCCTGACTTTGTACAGGCACTTAAGTAAATGTCCAGTCGTGTGGTTATAGTATTTTTGAGATTACTGATAATAACATTCCTGACTTTGGACAGGCTTTGGGGTAAACATCAAGTGGTGAGGTTATAGTACTTTTGACATTACTGATTATAACATTCCTGACTATGGACAGTCACTAGATGTCCAGTGGTGTGGCTATAGTACATTTGACATTACTGATTATAAAATCCCTGACTTTGGACAGTCTTTAGAGTAAATAACAAGTGGTGTGGTTAAAGTACTTTTGACATTACTGATTATAACATTCCTGATATTGGATAGTCTTTAGAGTAAATGCCCAGTAGTGTGGTTATAGTACTTTTGACATCACTGATTATAACATTCCTGACTTTGTACAGGCTATGGTGTAAATGTCCAGTGGTGTGGTTATTGTACTTTTGACATTACTGATTATAACATTCCTGACTTTGGACAGGCACTAGAGTAAATGTCCAGTAGTGTGGTTATAGTACTTTTGACATCACCGATTATAACATTCCTGACTTTGGACAGGCTATGGTGTAAATGTCCAGTGGTACGGTTATAGAACTTTTGATATCACCGATTATAACATTTCTGACTTTGGACAGGTTATGGTGTAAATGTCTAGTGGTGTGGTTATAGTACTTTTGACATTACTGATTAAAACATTCCTGACTATGGACAGGCACTAGAGTAAATGTCCAGTAGTGTGGTTATAGTACTTTTGACATCACCGATTATAACATTCCTGACTTTGGACAGGCTATGGTGTAAATGTCCAGTGGCTTGATAATAGTACTTTTGACATTACTGATATAACATTCCTGACTATGGACAGGCACTAGATGTCCAGTGGTGTGGTTATAGTACTTTTGACATTACTGATTATAACATTCCTGACTTTGGACAGGCTATGGAGTAAATACCCAACGGTTTGGTTAAAGTAATTTTGACATTACTGATTATAACATTCCTGACTTTGGACAGTCTTTAGAGTAAATGCCCAGTGGTTAGGTTAAAGTACTTTTGACATTACTGATTATAACATCCCTGACTTTGGACAGGATTTGGGGTAAATGTCCAGTGGTGTGGTTAAAGTACTTTTGACATTACTGATTATAACATTCCTGACTTTAGATAGTCTTTAGAGTAAATTCCCAGTGGTGTGGTTAAAGTACTTTTGACATTACTGATTATAACATCCCTGACTTTGGACAGGCTTTGGGGTAAATGTCCAGTGGTGTGGTTATAGTACTTTTGACATTACTGATTATTACATTCCTGACTTTGGACAGGCACTAAAGTAAATGTCCAGTGGTGTGGTTATAGTATTTTTGACATTACTGATAATAACATTCCTGACTTTGGACAGGCTTTGGGGTAAATGTCCAGTGGTGTGGTAATAGTACTTTTGACATATCTGATTATAACATTCCTGACTTTGGACAGGCACTAGAGTAAATGTCCAGTAGTGTGGTTATAGTACTTTTGACATCACTGATTATAACATTCCTGACTTTAGACAGGCACTAGAGTCAATGTCCAGTAGTGTAGTTATAGTACTTTTGACATCACTGATTATAACATTCCTGACTTTGGACAGGCTATGGTGTAAATGTCCAGTGGTGTGGTTATGGTACATTTGACATTACTGACTATAACATTCCTGACTATGGACAGGCACTAGATGTCCAGTGGTGTGGTTATAGTATATTTGACATTACCGATTATAACATTCCTGACTTTGGACAGTCTTTAGAGTAAATGACCAGTAGTGTGGTTATAGTACTTTTGACATCACCGATTATAACATTCCTGACAATGGAAAGGCACTAGAGAAAATGTCCAGTAGTGTGGTTATAGTACTTTTGACATGACTGATTATAACATTCCTGACTTTGTACAGGCACTTAAGTAAATGTCCAGTCGTGTGGTTATAGTATTTTTGAGATTACTGATAATAACATTCCTGACTTTGGACAGGCTTTGGGGTAAACATCAAGTGGTGAGGTTATAGTACTTTTGACATTACTGATTATAACATTCCTGACTATGGACAGTCACTAGATGTCCAGTGGTGTGGCTATAGTACATTTGACATTACTGATTATAAAATCCCTGACTTTGGACAGTCTTTAGAGTAAATAACAAGTGGTGTGGTTAAAGTACTTTTGACATTACTGATTATAACATTCCTGACATTGGATAGTCTTTAGAGTAAATGCCCAGTGGTGTGGTTAAAGTACTTTTGACATTGCAGATTATAACATTCCTGACTTTGGACAGTCTTTAGAGTAAATGTCCAGTGGTGTGGTTATAGTACTTTTGACATTGCTGATTATAACACCCCTGACTTTGGACAGTCTTCAGAGTAAATGCCCAGTGGTGTGGTTAAAGTACTTTTGACATTGCTGATTATAACACCCCTGACTTTCGACAGTCTTTAGAGTAAATGTCCAGTGGTGTGGTTATAGTATTTTTGACAATACTGATAATAACATTCCTGACTTTGGACAGTCTATGGTGTAAATGTCCAGTGGTGTGGTTAAAGTACTTTTGACATCACCGATTATAACATTTCTGACTTTGGACAGGCTATGGTGTAAATGTCTAGTGGTGTGGTTATAGTACTTTTGACATTACTGATTATAACATTCCTGACTATGGACAGGCACTAGAGTAAATGTCCAGTAGTGTGGTTATAGTACTTTTGACATCACCGATTATAACATTTCTGACTTTGGACAGGCTATGGTGTAAATGTCCAGTGGCTTGATAATAGTACTTTTGACATTACTGATATAACATTCCTGACTATGGACAGGCACTAGATGTCCAGTGGTGTGGTTATAGTACTTTTGACATTACTGATTATAACATTCCTGACTTTGGACAGGCTATGGAGTAAATACCCAACGGTTTGGTTAAAGTAATTTTGACATTACTGATTATAACATTCCTGACTTTGGACAGTCTTTAGAGTAAATGCCCAGTGGTGTGGTTAAAGTACTTTTGACATTACTGATTATAACATCCCTGACTTTGGACAGGATTTGGGGTAAATGTCCAGTGGTGTGGTTAAAGTACTTTTGACATTACTTATTATAACATTCCTGACTTTAGATAGTCTTTAGAGTAAATTCCCAGTGGTGTGGTTAAAGCATTTTGACATTACTGATTATAACATCCCTGACTTTGGACAGGCTTTAGGGTAAATGTCCAGTGGTGTGGTTATAGTACTTTTGACATTACTGATTATTACATTCCTGACTTTGGACAGGCACTAAAGTAAATGTCCAGTGGTGTGGTTATAGTACTTTTGACATTACTGATAATAACATTCCTGACTTTGGACAGGCCTTGGGGTAAATGTCCAGTGGTGTGGTAATAGTACTTTTGACATATCTGATTATAACATTCCTGACTTTGGACAGGCAATAGAGTAAATGTCCAGTAGTGTGGTTATAGTACTTTTGACATCACTGATTATAACATTCCTGACTTTAGACAGGCACTAGAGTCAATGTCCAGTAGTGTAGTTATAGTACTTTTGACATCACTGATTATAACATTCCTGACTTTGGACAGGCTATGGTGTAAATATCCAGTGGTGTGGTAATGGTGCATTAGACATTACTGACTATGGACAGGCACTAGATGTCCAGTGGTGTGGTTATAGTACATTTGACATTACCGATTATAACATTCCTGACTTTGGACAGTCTTTAGAGTAAATGACCAGTAGTGTGGTTATAGTACTTTTGACATCACCGATTATAACATTCCTGACAATGGAAAGGCACTAGAGTAAATGTCCAGTAGTGTGGTTATAGTACTTTTGACATTACTGATTATAACATTCCTGACTTTGTACAGGCACTTAAGTAAATGTTCAGTGGTGTGGTTATAGTATTTTTTAGATTACTGATAATAACATTCCTGACTTTGGACAGGCTTTTGGGTAAACATCAAGTGGTGAGGTTATAGTACTTTTGACATTACTGATTATAACATTCCTGACTATGGACAGTCACTACATTTCCAGTGGTGTGGCTATAGTACATTTGACATTACTGATTATAACATCCCTGACTTTGGACAGTCTTTAGAGTAAATAACAAGTGGTGTGGTTAAAGTACTTTTGACATTACTGATTATAACATTCCTGATATTGGATAGTCTTTAGAGTAAATGCCCAGTGGTGTGGTTAAAGTACTTTTGACATTGCTGATTATAACATTCCTGACTTTGGACAGTCTTTAGAGTAAATGTCCAGTGGTGTGGTTAAAGTACTTTTGACATTGCTGATTATAACACCCCTGACTTTGGACAGTCTTCAGAGTAAATGCCCAGTGGTGTGGTTAAAGTACTTTTGACATTGCTGATTATAACACCCCTGACTTTCGACAGTCTTTAGAGTAAATGTCCAGTGGTGTGGTTATAGTATTTTTGGCATTACTGATTAAAACATCCCTGACTTTGGACAGGCTTTGGGGTAAATGTCCAGTGGTGTGGTTATAGTACTTTTAACATTACTGATTATAACATTCCTGACTATGGACAGTCTTTAGAGTAAATGTCCAGTGATGTGGTTAAAGTACTTTTGACATTACTGATTATAACATTCCTGACTTTGGACAGTCTTTAGAGTAAATGTCCAGTGGTGTGGTTATATTACTTTTGACATTACTGATCATAACATTCCTGACTTTGGACAGGCACTAGAGTAAATGTCCAGTGGTGTTGTTAAGTACATTTGACATTACTGATTATAACATTCCTGACTATGGACAGGCTATGTTGTAAATGTCCAGTGGTGTGGTTATAGTACTATTGACATTACTGATTATAAAATTCCTGACTTTGGACAAGATATGGTATAAATGTCCAGTGTTGCGGTTATAGTACTTTTGACATTACTGATTATAACATCCCTGACTTTGGACAGGATTTGGGGTAGATGTCCAGTGGTGTGGTTAAAGTACTTTTGACATTACTGATTATAACATCCCTCACTTTGGACAGGCTTAGGGTAAATGTCCAGTGGTGTGGTTATAGTACTTTTGACATTACTGATTATTACATTCCTGACTTCGTACAGGCACTAGAGTAAATGTCCAGTAGTGTGGTTATAGTACTTTTGACATCACTGATTATAACATTCCTGACTTTAGACAGGCACTAGAGTCAATGTCCAGTAGTGTAGTTATAGTACTTTTGACATCACTGATTATAACATTCCTGACTTTGGACAGGCTATGGTGTAAATGTCCAGTGGTGTGGTAATGGTGCATTAGACATTACTGACTATGGACAGGCACTAGATGTCCAGTGGTGTGGTTATAGTACATTTGACATTACCGATTATAACATTCCTGACTTTGGACAGTCTTTAGAGTAAATGACCAGTAGTGTGGTTATAGTACTTTTGACATCACCGATTATAACATTCCTGACAATGGAAAGGCACTAGAGTAAATGTCCAGTAGTGTGGTTATAGTACTTTTGACATTACTGATTATAACATTCCTGACTTTGTACAGGCACTTAAGTAAATGTCCAGTGGTGTGGTTATAGTATTTTTGAGATTACTGATAATAACATTCCTGACTTTGGACAGGCTTTGGGGTAAACATCAAGTGGTGGGGTTATAGTACTTTTGACATTACTGATTATAACATTCCTGACTATGGACAGTCACTACATTTCCAGTGGTGTGGCTATAGTACATTTGACATTACTGATTATAACATCCCTGACTTTGGACAGTCTTTAGAGTAAATAACAAGTGGTGTGGTTAAAGTTCTTTTGACATTACTGATTATAACATTCCTGATATTGGATAGTCTTTAGAGTAAATGCCCAGTGGTGTGGTTAAAGTACTTTTGACATTGCTGATTATAACATTCCTGACTTTGGACAGTCTTTAGAGTAAATGTCCAGTGGTGTGGTTAAAGTACTTTTGACATTGCTGATTATAACACCCCTGACTTTGGACAGTCTTCAGAGTAAATGCCCAGTGTTGTGGTTAAAGTACTTTTGACATTGCTGATTATAACACCCCTGACTTTCGACAGTCTTTAGAGTAAATGTCCAGTGGTGTGGTTATAGTATTTTTGGCATTACTGATTAAAACATCCCTGACTTTGGACAGGCTTTGGGGTAAATGTCAAGTGGTGTGGTTATAGAACTTTTAACATTACTGATTATAACATTCCTGACTATGGACAGTCTTTAGAGTAAATGTCCAGTGATGTGGTTAAAGTACTTTTGACATTACTGATTATAACATTCCTGACTTTGGACAGTCTTTAGAGTAAATGTCCAGTGGTGTGGTTATAGTACTTTTGAAATTACTGATCATAACATTCCTGACTTTGGACAGGCACTAGAGTAGATGTCCAGTGGTGTTGTTAAAGTACATTTGACATTACTGATTATAACATTCCTGACTATGGACAGGCTATGTTGTAAATGTCCAGTGGTGTGGTTATAGTACTATTGACATTACTGATTATAAAATTCCTGACTTTGGACAAGATATGGTATAAATGTCCAGTGTTGCGGTTATAGTACTTTTGACATTACTGATTATAACATCCCTGACTTTGGACAGGATTTGGGGTAGATGTCCAGTGGTGTGGTTAAAGTACTTTTGACATTACTGATTATAACATCCCTCACTTTGGACAGGCTTAGGGTAAATGTCCAGTGGTGTGGTTATAGTACTTTTGACATTACTGATTATTACATTCCTGACTTCGTACAGGCACTAGAGTAAATGTCCAGTAGTGTGGTTATAGTACTTTTGACATCACTGATTATAACATTCCTGACTTTAGACAGGCACTAGAGTAAATGTCCAATAGTGTGGTTATAGTACTTTTGACATCACTGATTATAACATCCCTGACTTTGGACAGTCTTTACCGTAAATAACAAGTGGTGTGGTTAAAGTACTTTTGACATTACTGATTATAACATTCCTGACATTGGATAGTCTTAAGAGTAAATGCCCAGTGGTGTGGTTAAAGTACTTTTGACATTGCTGATTATAACATTCCTGACTTTGGACAGTCTTTAGAGTAAATGTCCAGTGTTGTGGTTAAAGTACTTTTGACATTGCTGATTATAACACCCCTGACTTTGGACAGTCTTTAGAGTAAATGTCCAGTGGTGTGGTTATAGTATTTTTGACATTTCTGATTATAACATTCCTGACTTTAGACAGGCTATGGAGTAAATGCCCATTGGTGTGATTAAAGTACTTTTGACATTATTGATTAAAACATCCCTGACTTTGGACAGGCTTTGGGGTAAATGTCCAGTGGTGTGGTTATAGTACTTTTAACATTACTGATTATAACATTCCTGACTTTGGACAGTCTTTAGAGTAAATGTCCAGTGGTGTGGTTATAGTACTTTTGACATTACTGATTATAACATTCCTGGCTTTGGACAGGCACTAGAGTAAATGCCCAGTGGTGTGGATATAGTACTTTTAACATTACTGATTATAACATTCCTGACTTTGGACAGTCTTTAGAGTAAATGTCCAGTGGTGTGGTTATAGTACTTTTAACATTACTGATTATAACATTCCTGACTTTGGACATTCTTTAGAGTAAATGTCCATTGGTGTGGTTATAGTACTTTTGACATTACTGATTTTAACATCCCTGACTTTGGACAGGCTATGGTGTAAATGTCCAGTGGTGTTGTTATAGTACTTTTGACATTTCTGATTATAAAGTTCCTGATTTTGGACAGTCTATGGTGTAAATGTCCAGTAGACTGGTTATAGTACCTTTGACATCACTGATAATAACATTCCTGACTATTGACAGTCTTTTGGGGTAAATGTTCAGTGGTGCGGTTATAGTACTTTTGACATTACTGATTATAACATTTCTGACTTTAGACAGGCACTAGATTAAATGTCCAGTGGTGTGGTTATAGTACATTTGACATCACTGATTATAACATCCCTGACTTTGGACAGTCTTTAGAGTAAATGTCCAGTGGTGTGGTTAAAGAACTTTTGACATTACTGATTATAACATCCCTGACTTTGGACAAGATATGGTATAAATGTCCAGTGTTGCGGTTATAGTACTTTTGACATTACTGATTATAACATTCCTGACTTTGGACAGTTTTTAGAGCAAATGCCCAGCGGTGTGGTTAAAGTACTTTTGACATTACTGATTATAACAACCTTGACTTAGGATAGGCTATGGTGTAAATGTCCAGTGGTGTAGTTATAGTACATTTGACATCACTGATTATAACATCCATGACTTTGGACAGGCACTACAGTAAATGCCCAGTGGTGTGGTTAAAGTACATTTGACATTACTGATTATAACATTCCTGACTATGGACAGGCTATGGTGTAAATGCCCAGTGGTGTGGTTAAAGTACTTTTGACATTACTAATTATAACATTCCTGACTATGGACAGGCTATAGTGTAAATGCCCAGTGGTGTGGTTAAAGTACTTTTGACATCACCGATTATAAAGTCTCTGACTTTGGACAGTCACTGTAGTAAATGTCCAGTGGTGTGGTTTATAGTACTTTTGACATGACTGATTATAACATTCCTGACTTTCGACAGGCACTAGAGTCAACGTCCAGTAGTGTGGTTATAGTACTTTTGACATCACTGATTATAACATTCCTGACTTTGGACAGGCTATGGTGTAAATGTCCAGTGGTGTGGTTATATTACTTTTGACATTACTGATTATAACATTCCTGACTTTGTACAGGCACTAAAGTAAATGTCCAATGGTGTGGTTAAAGAACTTTTGACATTACTAATTATAACATTCCTGACTTTGGACAAGATATGGTATAAATGTCCAGTGTTGCGGTTATAGTACTTTTGACATTACTGATTATAACATTCCTGACTTTGGACAGTTTTTAGAGCAAATGCCCAGCGGTGTGGTTAAAGTACTTTTGACATTACTGATTATAACAACCTTGACTTAGGATAGGCTATGGTGTAAATGTCCAGTGGTGTAGTTATAGTACATTTGACATCACTGATTATAACATCCATGACTTTGGACAGGCACTACAGTAAATGCCCAGTGGTGTGGTTAAAGTACATTTGACATTACTGATTATAACATTCCTGACTATGGACAGGCTATGGTGTAAATGCCCAGTGGTGTGGTTAAAGTACTTTTGACATTACTAATTATAACATTCCTGACTATGGACAGGCTATAGTGTAAATGCCCAGTGGTGTGGTTAAAGTACTTTTGACATCACCGATTATAAAGTCTCTGACTTTGGACAGTCACTGTAGTAAATGTCCAGTGGTGTGGTTTATAGTACTTTTGACATGACTGATTATAACATTCCTGACTTTCGACAGGCACTAGAGTCAACGTCCAGTAGTGTGGTTATAGTACTTTTGACATCACTGATTATAACATTCCTGACTTTGGACAGGCTATGGTGTAAATGTCCAGTGGTGTGGTTAAAGTACTTTTGACATTACTGATTATAACATTCCTGACTTTGTACAGGCACTAAAGTAAATGTCCAGTGGTGTGGTTATAGTACTTTTGACATTACTGATTATAGCATTCCTGACTTTGTACAGGCACTAAAGTAAATGTCCAGTGGTGTGGTAATAATATTTTTGACATTACTGATAATAACATTCCTGACTTTGGACAGGCTTTGGGGTAAATGTCAAGTGGTGTGGTTATAGTACTTTTGACATTACTGACTATAACATTCCTGACTTTGGACAGGCACTAAAGTAAATGTCCAGTGGTGTGGTTATAGTACTTTTGACATCACTTATGATAACATTCCTGACTATGGACAGGCACTAAAGTAAATGTCTAGTAGTGTGGTTTTAGTACTTTTGACATCACTGATTATAACATTCCTGACTATGGACAGGCACTAAAGTAAATGTCCAGTGGTGTTGTTATAGTACTTTTGACATCACCGATTATAACATTCCTGACTATGGACAGGCACTAAAGTAAATGTCCAGTGGTGTTGTTATAGTACTTTTGACATCACCGATTATAACATTCCTGACTATGGACAGGCACTAGAGTAAATATCCAGTGGTGTGGTTTTAGTACTTTTGACATTAGTGATTATAACATTCCCGACTATGGACAGTCATTAGAGTAAATGTCCAGTAGTGTGTTTATAGTACTTTTGACATCACTGATTATAACATTCCTGACTATGGACAGGCACTAAAGTAAATGTCCAGTAGTGTAGTTATAGTACTTTTGACATCACCAATTATAACATTCCTGACTATGGACAGGCACTAGAGTAAATATCCAGTGGTGTGGTTTTAGTACTTTTAACATTACTGATTATAACATTCCCGACTATGGACAGTCTTTAGAGTAAATGTCCAGTAGTGTGTTTATAGTACTTTTGACATCACTGATTATAACATTCCTGACTATGGACAGGCACTAAAGTAAATGTCCAGTGGTGTTGTTATAGTACTTTTGACATCACCGATTATAACATTCCTGACTTTGGACAGGCTATAGTGTAAATGCCCAGTGGTGTGGTTAAAGTACTTTTGACATCACCGATTATAAAGTCTCTGACTTTGGACAGTCACTGTAGTAAATGTCCAGTGGTGTGGTTTATAGTACTTTTGACATGACTGATTATAACATTCCTGACTTTCGACAGGCACTAGAGTCAACGTCCAGTAGTGTGGTTATAGTACTTTTGACATCACTGATTATAACATTCCTGACTTTGGACAGGCTATGGTGTAAATGTCCAGTGGTGTGGTTATATTACTTTTGACATTACTGATTATAACATTCCTGACTTTGTACAGGCACTAAAGTAAATGTCCAGTGGTGTGGTTATAGTACTTTTGACATTACTGATTATAGCATTCCTGACTTTGTACAGGCACTAAAGTAAATGTCCAGTGGTGTGGTAATAATATTTTTGACATTACTGATAATAACATTCCTGACTTTGGACAGGCTTTGGGGTAAATGTCCAGTGGTGTGGTTATAGTACTTTTGACATTACTGACTATAACATTCCTGACTTTGGACAGGCACTAAAGTAAATGTCCAGTGGTGTGGTTATAGTACTTTTGACATCACTTATGATAACATTCCTGACTATGGACAGGCACTAAAGTAAATGTCTAGTAGTGTGGTTTTAGTACTTTTGACATCACTGATTATAACATTCCTGACTATGGACAGGCACTAAAGTAAATGTCCAGTGGTGTTGTTATAGTCCTTTTGACATCACCGATTATAACATTCCTGACTATGGACAGGCACTAAAGTAAATGTCCAGTGGTGTTGTTATAGTACTTTTGACATCACCGATTATAACATTCCTGACTATGGACAGGCACTAGAGTAAATATCCAGTGGTGTGGTTTTAGTACTTTTGACATTAGTGATTATAACATTCCCGACTATGGACAGTCTTTAGAGTAAATGTCCAGTAGTGTGTTTATAGTACTTTTGACATCACTGATTATAACATTCCTGACTATGGACAGGCACTAAAGTAAATGTCCAGTAGTGTAGTTATAGTACTTTTGACATCACCAATTATAACATTCCTGACTATGGACAGGCACTAGAGTAAATATCCAGTGGTGTGGTTTTAGTACTTTTAACATTACTGATTATAACATTCCCGACTATGGACAGTCTTTAGAGTAAATGTCCAGTAGTGTGTTTATAGTACTTTTGACATCACTGATTATAACATTCCTGACTATGGACAGGCACTAAAGTAAATGTCCAGTAGTGTGGTTATAGTACTTTTCACATCACCAATTATAACATTCCTGACTATGGACAGGCACTAGAGTAAATATCCAGTGGTGTGGTTTTAGTACTTTTGACATTACTGATTATAACATTCCCGACTATGGACAGTCTTTAGAGTAAATGTCCAGTAGTGTGTTTATAGTACTTTTGACATTACTGACTGTAACATTCCTGACTATGGACAGGCACTAAAGTAAATGCCAAGTGATGTGGTTATTGTACTAAGGGAAATAATGGTTAAAATTTACAACTTAGACGATAAATCCACTGATCTTTTTTATTGATTTTGACCAGCTTCTGTATTGGGTTTTAAATATTTCAGAACAAGAAAAGATTCAAAAAACCGAAATATGTTGTATAAGAAATATATATATATATTGTAGATACGTTCCTTGGCAGATTTACCAGTTGGATACAATCTACAAGATCACGTGGTATTAACCCTCGATTTACTGATCGACACACCTGTAATAACACAGGAAAAATTAAACGACCCAAAGGTTTTAGCAGAGTATATATACAAGAGAACAGGTAAAAAAAATTAAGTAATCGTTCATAATGTCGCTTTTGGCCAATCAATTAATTAAACTAATTACAATTAATTTCGAAACAAGTAGCTCTTCACTATACAGCCCAGTGTTCACCTGGATTTAAACTAATTACAATTAATTTCGAAACAAGTAGCTCATCACTATACAGCCCAGTGTTCACCTGGATTTATCATTCAAGTGTTCACTTAGAACTATACAGCCCAGTGTTCATTTAGAACTATACAGTCCAGTGTTCACTTAGAACAGAACAGCCAAGTTTTCACTTAGAACTGTACAGCCCAGTGTTCACCCTGAACTATACAGCCCAGTGTTTACTTAAAACTATAGAGACAAATGTTAACTCAGAACTATACACCCCAGTGTTCACTTAGAACTATACATCCCAGTGTTCACCTAGAGCTGTACAACTCAGTGTTCAGCTGAAGCTCTGCAGCCCGTTGTTCACTTATAACTTTAAAGATCAGTGTCATTCAGAACTGTACAGCCCAGTATTCACTTAGAACTGTACAGCTCAGTGTTCACCTTGAACTATATAGCTCAGTGTTCAACTAGAGTTATGCGGCCCAGTGTTCACTGTAATGCCTATGTGCATCAGTTTGACCAAATGAAAGCCCAAATATCAACTCTGTATATATTTGCTCAGCTTTATTAAATGTGGTAAATAACTGCAATGAAAATAAAATTGTGCTACAATTACAACAAATTAACATCGCAATTTATCATTAAAACAATATAAAACAGTTACATATGACAAACAATAGTTGGTCATCAAAGCAAAACACTGAGTACCATGTGTACACAGAAAATGGTTACAGAAACCACGTGCACAGAAAATGGCTACGTCATACGCTTTTCCAGTTGAGGTGCTCAATATGTGCATATTAATGAGGTGGGCGGAGCTTAAACCTCATAGCAATCCGTAATGTAATTTTACTTAAAATTCTAAAAAATGCAATGTTTAAAACACTTGAAAATTACCCAAGATTATAAAACTCTGCATGGAACATCAAACATAGGCAATTGCTAATACCAGAAGTACATGGTTATATGACATTTGTGAATAGCGATAACACGTGTTCCATGTCCATGCACACCGGAAATCAAAAATATACATACAAAGATATAATTTGGCACTTTAACCACAACGGGGCATTTAAATGCATAAAATGACATGTTAAAAACCAATAAAGTAACTTACACCAGGTGCAGGAGGTAATATTTGCGCATTTTCTCTCGAGGGAAAAACGTTTGACCATGTTGGAAACAACGAAAAGCAAACTAAAATCAAACCGGAAAAACAACGATCCGGACCGGAAAAGTCTAAAGAAAAAATGTCACAACATTACACTCCCCGCCTGATGTTACAAACATCAACAAATCTATATTTCATGTTAAAATTACAGCCCTACCTAGACTAAACAAATAGTAATAAAAATTAACCCTAATATTATTCCAAGTCAAAAACATAATTGCAGATTGCAGTCACAATTAACATTCTCCTATTCAGAAAGAATAAGCACAATTTGATTTATAGGTCTAATATAATAGCGTTTAACTCCATCAATGACCACAAACAGTTCAACTTTACGAACCAAACCATCCTTGCCAGGAAAAACACGTGAAATGCGTCCTAGTGGCCAATAGTTACGATGTACATCACTGTCTTTCATGATAATCACATCCCCTACTTTAATGTTCGATGTTCGATCTACCCACTTAATACGAGCCTGAAGAGAATGCAAGTACTCTTTACGCCAGCGCAACCAAAAGCGATCTGCTAGAGCCTGAACTACTTTCCATTGCGACGAATATAATTTGTCTATGTCCAGAACCATTGGGCTATCCGAAATGTCACCAGACTTTTGAGTGAGAAGAATGTTCGGAGTAAGTATAAAGGGTGCATTTGGATCAGTTGAAACCGAAGTAATTGGGCGGTTATTGATGATGGCACACACTTCTGCCAAAAATGTAGACAAAACTTCATGAGTGAGTTTGGTATGACGCACATCAAGAAGTAATGAGTCCAAAATTCGACGGGCAACACCAATAAGTCGTTCCCATGCCCCACCCATGTGTGAAGAGTATGGGGTATTAAATTTCCATACAGTACCACTGTTCTGAAGATAACTCTGAATCGGTGTATCTTCTACATTAATTCCTGGAATTCCAAGAGCACGCGCACATCCAACAAAATTAGAACCCCTATCACTAAAGAATTCCTTAACTTTCCCACGAATACTGTAAAAGCGACGCAGAGCGTTAATGAACGACGAGGTGCTCATTTCTTCCAAAATCTCAATATGTACAGCCCGAGAACACAAGCACGTAAAAAGCACAGCCCATCTCTTGGAATTGGCACTTCCACCACGAGTCCGTCTAGTAACCACCTCCCAGGGCCCGAAACAATCCACACCAACATAGGTAAATGGTGGTGACGAAGTAATGCGTTCAGCAGGCAAATCACTCATTTTTTGACTAGCAAAACTGCCTCGGGTTTTACGGCACTTGACACATTTAGAAATAACTGAGTATATCAAACGTTTGCAACCAGTAATCCATATTCCAGCTGATCTAATGACACCTTCCGTAAAATGGCGACCTTGATGACGACACAATTCATGATGGTGGAGAACAATAAGTTTAGCGATATGGTGGAATCCTGGAATTATAATAGGATTCTTCTCTTGAAAGGTTTCGTTCGAGTGCTTAAGTCGACCTCCGACTCGTAAGATACCATGCGAATCAAGCCATGGGTCTAACCTTAGAATGCGACTGTCTTTAGGCAGATAATTCTCCTGTTTAAGACACTGAATTTCCCGACTAAACAGCTCATTTTGCACACTGCGAATAACAAAGGACTCGGTCTCCACAAACAATGAAGCTCGCGAAAGGCTCCAATTAAATTTAGGGTCCTTGATTTTCCTACACTTGCACTTTAACAACATCAAACCATTAATAAGAGCCTGCCATGACGAAAATTTCTCATATTTACTCGTAGCAAATGAGACTGGTGATACGGAAGTCTTGTTAGAAACTACCTGCTTCTTAACTTCAACATCCATTTCAGGATCTACAAGTTCGAAGTCAGAAGACTCAACATTTGACTGCTCATTTTTCTGTTCAGAGAGCCACTGCACTGGTCCTTGAAGCCACTCATTAATCATGACTGAGTCTGAAGCTGTCACTTTAGTGCCACGATCAGCTGGGTTATTGTCTGTTGGCACAAAATTCCACTGATCTGAAGACGAAAAACTAAGAATGCGATGTACCCGATTGCTAACGTAAGTCAGAAAGCGTCTAGACTTGTTATAAATATAACCAAGGACGA
Organism: Tegillarca granosa; assembly: GCA_029721355.1. Taxonomy (NCBI): domain Eukaryota; kingdom Metazoa; phylum Mollusca; class Bivalvia; order Arcoida; family Arcidae; genus Tegillarca; species Tegillarca granosa. The sequence goes on from CM056607.1 coordinate 39,000,092, forward strand.
TCATGCTGTCCGTATAAAACAAAATGTCTTTCACTGGCACACTAAGCTGGTCTCTTATTATTCTTGCCACTTCGACACCCAGAACGGCCGCACATAATTCCAAACGAGGGATCGATGTAGCGCGTTTGGGTGCTACCTTAGACTTCCCCATGATGAAGCCAAGGTTTAATTTGCCACTAGAATCCTGTTCACACAGATAAGCTACAGTGGCTATCGAGGATTCAGATGCATCCGAGAATATCGCCACACTTATCGACGAAGAACTAAAGTTCGGTATGTATTGACGAGGGATCGTGATGCATTGAAGTTGAACGAGCGATTTCCTCCAGTTTATCCATCGCGTCAGAAAAATCTCTGGAAGAGGGTCATCCCAGTTAATGGACGATTCAAACATCATCTCTCGCAGAATGAGTTTCCCCTGAATTGTGACGGGGGCCACGAAACCAAGTGGATCGTAAAGACTGTTTATATGTGAAAGCACTCCTCTACGTGTAAAGGGTTTTTCATTTTCGTTAACATGAAAAACAAACGAATCCTTCTGCAGGTTCCATACAAGACCCAAACATCTCTCTACAGGAAGTTCATCGACCCCGAAATCAACATTAACAAGATCTTTGGCTAAATCTTGAGGATCAAAGACCTGCATAACTACAGAATCATTTGAAGCAATTTTGTGCAAACGCAACTGACCATGAACCGTTAAAGCCTCTTTTGTTCGTTTGATCAGATCGATGGCTTCTCCAGTTGATGGCAACGATATGAGACCATCATCAACATAAAAATGATTATCGATAAAGTTACGAACGTCCTGACCATATGTTTTCTCTGCCTCTAATGCAGTTCGTTTCAGTCCATAACTCGCGATAGCGGGTGAGGGAGTGTTTCCAAATACATGCGCACACATTCTGTAGTCGATAAGCGAATTATTGGGATTGTTATCATCATACCACAAAAAACGTAGAAAGTCTCTGTGGTGTTCACTTACACGAAAACCATAGAACATTTGTTCTATGTCCACCGTGATTGCTACCTCATGCAACCGGAATTTCATTAATACTCCGATAAGACTATTAGTAAGGTCGGGTCCACTTAACAAGACAGAGTTTAAAGAAACATTCTGAAACTTTGCAGAAGAGTCAAACACCATTCTGATCTTGTTAGGCTTTTGTGGATGATACACACTAAAAATAGGTAAGTACCAATACTCCTTGTCTGGTTGTAATGGTGGCGCTGATTCAGCATGACCATTTTCAAACACTTTAGCCATAAATTCAACTGCATGATCACGTTTTGTAGTATCTCGCTTAAAACTGTTATCTAAAACAAGTGCACGTTTCATTGCCTGAGACCGATTATTAGGTAATGGAGGGCGGTTATCACGAAAAGGAAGTGGAGCAGTCCACTTTCCGTCCTCTTTGTGCATTTCCTTTTGCATTAAAGACAAAAACTGTCTATCCTCAGACGATAAACCAGGAGTCTCGTCACATTCAGATAACCTAAAAATGTCACAACAACTACAGGCTGAAACTGGATCTACGGCTGCAAAGTCAGTAGATCGGTCCACTGGTTTCCCCTCAAAAACAGTAATTTGACCGTCACACGGTTTACATAAGGAAGAACGCCCATTTCCTAAAACGTGAGTTTTCAATGCGGTTACATGTTTTGGTTTGTGGATGCCACCTAAACAAACTTCACCAATTATAGACCATCCGAGATGTAGCTTTTGTGCAAAAGGTTCATCATCAGAACCGGTTTTCTGTTCAATCACATGATGAGCTTTCGGTACATTTCTTCCAATTAAGAGAAGAATCTCGGACGCGGGGTCAAAAGTAGGAATGTATCCAGCAATGTCACAAAGATGAGGATAAGCCAAAGCAACTTCCGGTGTAGGTATTTCTCTAATATTGCTTGGAATATCATCACATTCAATGATTTCTGATAAAGGCAATTGAGTCTCACCAATAACAGGTTGTACAATAAAGTTAGTAGCGGAACGCCCAGTGTACGAAACACTTCCAGAGCATGATGACATTGTGAAAACTGACACAGGACCATCAATGTCAAACCAATCAAAGAACTTAGACCGAGCGATTGTTCTATTGCTTTGATCATCTATAATTGCGTACATACGCATTTTGCTTTCAGGACGGTTTTCCTGGTAAACATCGACTAGCACCACTTTACCACACGACCTACCACCTACAGTGTTATCACACAATTCGGAACACATACTACTGATCTCTCGTTCATTAACGACCTTTTTGGGCACAGTATCAGAAATCTCCCCGCCATGCTGTGTTTGAGATGTCGTGGGTTCTGGCTCGAAATGCATACAAGTCACATGCCGGTTACTAGAACATGTTCCACATTTAACATTAGCCGCACATTTACGCGCATTGTGTTTTTCCACACAACATCTAAAACAGAGATTGTTAGATTTTAGAAATTCACGTCTTTGGCTCAGAGTCATTGCAAGAAATGAACGGCAAGAGGTCAATAAATGTGCTGCTTTGTGTATTGGACAACGTTTAACTGAGGACTTGTCAGAACCAATGTTATTCTGCATGGTTTCACTATCGTTAATGTTCACTTTTCGCACATAAACTCTTCTGTCTATACCTTGACGCCTTTCAGGCCTCGCTGAACTTTTATTTTCAGAATCTAACGAATAAAAACTAGGGTCATTTTTACGGTCACTCACTTCGCGCATATACTGGACAAAGAATGAAAATGGCGGGTACGGTACATTGTGCCTTGCTTTATACTGCGATGCATGAACTGCCCACCTTTCGCAAATACTACGAGGGAGCTTCTGTGTTATAGGAAGTACTCCCTTTGACGAATTGTAATAACTCAACAAACTTGAGAAACGTTGGTCACTCATAGCTGACTCGATCTCATTTAACAAGTCCACAAGACGGAGATATTTCATGCGGTCATTGTGATTATCTGTTAACACCGGAAAAGCTGCAACTTTTTCGGAAAGTTCTCTTTCTCTGGTTTCAACGCGACCATACAGTTGTTCGAGACGCGTCCAAATAAGCTTCAATGCACGTTCAGGATCATGTATATTGTTAGCACGCATGGAAATAGCAAATTCCCTTGATTCAGTTCCAAGCCATTTTGTCAATAGATCAAGTTCCTCCATAGGTGAAGTTTTCAGTTCACTAATTATGCTTTGAAAACTAGCTTTCCAGACAGAAAAATGTTGAGAAGTGTCTTTGAACGGAGTAAAGCGCAACATCAAAAGATCTTTCTTTAAAAGATATGTACTTAAATCGCGTGCAGCGGAGTGATTGTTATCATGCGCTTCAATAACCGGTGGGTGTACAAATGGAACATTAACATGACGTAAAGACGCAGATAAGGTGTCATCTGGTGCACACTGTTCCGGTCTAGCAGTATATCGCGATTCGTTTAATTGATCGTTTCTTGGTTCATGTAAATTTTGAGAATGGCTAACAAACTGTTCAACACGTTCTTGTTTAATAGCCCGTAATGACCGGTTACTCATATTATCAGCATTAAAGTTATCGAGATCTGGTTCCAGAGATTCGATCACCTTTGCTTCTGCGTCAGCAACAGCGAATTTCTTTCTTTGTTCCAGAGCTTTAAGTTCAATATCTGCCATTGCACGTTGTTTTTGAAGTTCAACTTCTTTATCCAAGAATCCCAGTTGAGCCTTTTCAGCACTACGTACTAACTGTTTTTTCACTCTTAATGATGAAGTTTCACTAAACGCATTGGACTGTGTTTCAAATTTAACTGAATGTGTCTCAGCTGCTGAAAGCATCATAGAACTTAATTGAGTTCGAAACTTTTTAACAAGTTCAATTTTTCTCTTATGTTGAGTCACATGAATCTCGAGTTCTTGAGCAGAAGGTTCTGAGCGCTGTTCATCAAGGTAAGACATAATATCATTTGAACTTTGTAAGAAATCTTTAAACAAATTACACACTGTACTGTCCTTTTCTCGTAGATACTTAATACTGTCATTTTCTGGGTCAAAATCATACATCAACTCCTCAATTTGGTGCCAAATTTTGTCATAGATGTCTGTTAACTTAAGTAAGTGTTCCTCATACTGGCTTTGACCTTTGGCTGATAGTGAACGACTGGACCGTAGTTCCATTGCATGTTTATCCCCTGACTTGGGTTCCAATATTTTGGGATCTGATTCTTCCATGGTTCTGGTTTATTTACTGTAATGCCTATGTGCATCAGTTTGACCAAATGAAAGCCCAAATATCAACTCTGTATATATTTGCTCAGCTTTATTAAATGTGGTAAATAACTGCAATGAAAATAAAATTGTGCTACAATTACAACAAATTAACATCGCAATTTATCATTAAAACAATATAAAACAGTTACATATGACAAACAATAGTTGGTCATCAAAGCAAAACACTGAGTACCATGTGTACACAGAAAATGGTTACAGAAACCACGTGCACAGAAAATGGCTACGTCATACGCTTTTCCAGTTGAGGTGCTCAATATGTGCATATTAATGAGGTGGGCGGAGCTTAAACCTCATAGCAATCCGTAATGTAATTTTACTTAAAATTCTAAAAAATGCAATGTTTAAAACACTTGAAAATTACCCAAGATTATAAAACTCTGCATGGAACATCAAACATAGGCAATTGCTAATACCAGAAGTACATGGTTATATGACATTTGTGAATAGCGATAACACGTGTTCCATGTCCATGCACACCGGAAATCAAAAATATACAAACAAAGATATAATTTGGCACTTTAACCACAACGGGGCATTTAAATGCATAAAATGACATGTTAAAAACCAATAAAGTAACTTACACCAGGTGCAGGAGGTAATATTTGCGCATTTTCTCTCGAGGGAAAAACGTTTGACCATGTTGGAAACAACGAAAAGCAAACTAAAATCAAACCGGAAAAACAACGATCCGGACCGGAAAAGTCTAAAGAAAAAATGTCACAACATTACATTCACCTAGAGATATACAGCCCAGCGTTCGTTTCGAAATATACAGCCCAGTGTCACACAGAACTATACAGACAAGTGTTTACTCAGAACTATACAGCCCATTGTTCACTCTGAACTATACAGACAAGTGTTAACTCAGAACTATACAGCCCATTGTTCACTCTGAACTATACAGACAAGTGTTTACTCAGAACTATACAGCCCATTGTTCACTCTGAACTATACAGACAAGTGTTAACTCAGAACGACACAGCCCATTGTTCACTCTGAACTATGCAGACAAGTGTTTACTCAGAACTATACAGCCCATTGTTCACTCTGAACTATACAGACAAGTATTAATTCAGAACTATACAGCCCATTGTTCACTCTATACTATACAGACAAGTGTTAACTCAGAACTATACAGCCCATTGTTCACTCTGAACTATACAGACAAGTGTTAACTCAGAACTATACAGCCCATTGTTCACTCTGAACTATACAGACAAGTGTTTACTCAGAACTATACAGCCCATTGTTCACTCTGAACTATACAGACAAGTGTTTACTCAGAACTATACAGCCCATTGTTCACTCTGAACTATACAGACAAGTGTTTACTCAGAACTATACAGCCCATTGTTCACTCTGAACTATACAGACAAGTGTTTACTCAGAACTATACAGCCCATTGTTCACTCTGAACTATAGAGACAAGTATTAATTCAGAAATATACAACCCAGTGTTCGCCTAGAACTATACAGCCCAGTGTTTATTTAGAATTGTAGACACAAGTATTAACTCATTACTATACAGCCCAGTGTTCACTTAGACTTATACAGGCAAGTATCAGTTTACAGTTTTTTCAAGATTTATATGTTACCCGTGTTGTATTATTCTAAGAACTGTGTAAATAATCAAGAAAAAGGCAATAACCATCTTATAATGATAGCATTATTACAGTTAAAGCTTACCATGTTGGTTAAATTAGAGGTGTTCATCATGTCTGTCAATATTTAATAGAAGGGATTACATCTGAAAAAAATAGAACATGTACTTTACAAAAAAGAAACAAGACAGATAGATATTGGGAACATTTGTCATAAAACTTTCGTTTTAGCGGTTACTGATATTAAATGCTAAATGATGTGGCAATTGTTCTTGTGGAGGTCCAAACCATCCTTAAGAAAGTTACAATACCCAGTATAAAACAAAATGCAGTTAATATAAGTGTTTATTAAATATAATAATATCCAAAAGGATTTTTAATCTGCAATGTTAACAATTTTAGATCTGTAACAGAAAGAAGAAAAATGTAGGGTCCGGCAGGGGATCGAACCTGGGATTTTCCGCACTATAGGCGAGTGTTCTATTAACTGAGCAATAGCCCAGACCGCTACAGATCAATGGTTGTATAATCGGATTTTATTGCACCGCTTATACTTCTATAACAGACTTCAGAATCAGTAAGGATTGGAAACACGATTTGTACAAACGGACACATTGACGGAAGGACAAACGAACGAACAGGGTGATTTATATATACATGGACTCCCTATCTTCGTTTACGGAATATATACATGCAGTTATAAATATGTACTAAACAATGTTCATTTCTTTTTTGCTGACAGGTATATACGCCATTCCTGGGGCGGGTAATTTTGTGATTTTTTTCGATACAAAAAGACCAAATTTTAATTGGCCAAAGGCTCAAGTTTTGTTCACAGAGGTTCCTTCTCTACAGGTAATCATTATAGACACATATTACTGGTTCTTGTAAATTTAGCAATAGTTTTAACGTATTTAGATTCACATCAATTCAATGTTTTATGTGTTCTGTTATATTTTTTAGCATTTTGGGGCCACGAACTGCTGCAATAATGCTGATGCTACTTTAAACACTGAACTTCACTCACTTAGCTTATAGATCAATTAAATTTAACATAATGTTTATTCTTCCGAAATAATATCTGTCTTGTCGACTATTGTTAGTTTGTCAGTTACACCTGTACAATTTTTTACACATTTTATTTCTTCCTTCCTTCGTACTACTGCATTAACTGCAGTGCTAAGCCTCTTTCTGTAACTTGTGGTGATACGCATTTTTGGAATAATTTTGAAGGCTTCATTGGGACTGTTTAGATTAATCTCTCCAATCAAATCGGAAATGATAAAGGTTTTAATTTGTATTGTTGTGCATGGTCTGCTAAGCTCTTTTTAAGAACCATTTCTTTTCATTGGAATAAATATTTTTATATGTAATAAATGTGCAATATTATAATCTTTTAAGACCATTCGTCCACGCAACAGTACATCAATCTTTATATTCTACTCGCACCCAGTCAGCCGAGGTACAGTACTGATAAAAAGTAATGACCCGTCTGACCCTCCTCTGATCGATCCCAGGTACCTCCAAGAGGAAACAGACATCCAAGGACTTATCGATGGTAAACTATAATTAATATTTCTTATTTAACTTGATGTTAACAATATTAATTACATTTGTGTAATGAAAATGCGGAAAAACAGCTTGTAACAGAAAAAACAAACACTTTACAAACTCTCTCTCTCTCTCTCTCTCTCTCTCTCTCTCTCTCTCTCTCTCTCTCTCTCACACACACACACACACACACACACACACGCTCATTGGAAAAAAATTACATGAGGAGTGGCATTTGTAGCACCCCTTTTACAATATAGGTTTGCACTGTGCTGATTTTAAATTTGAATGTTTTACTAGTATTTTTCAGAAAAAAATGTAATTTCACCTATTTGGTTTACTTTTAGTTGTTCGATCAATACAGAAGCTTACAAAAGCCCCGTCATTGCAAGATGTGAAAGCCAAAGTTGTACCTAAAACGTTTCCACAGCAATGTCGAAGATTTAAGCCCGATTCAAATGATCAATGGAAATGCTTGATAAGAAACACTGCAAATCGTGGGACACATCCAGTGGGTACCTGTAGGATGGGGAACGTTCGAAACAGAGCGACTGTAGTCGATACGAATCTTAGGTACATAATAAAATATTATCCTGTTTCAACTGGGTAATTATTTGTTGTAGTTCTACAAAGTTTGTGTTCCTTATCAAACACAAACACAACAGTCCATGTACAAATCACAATGTCAAAAACAAAGTAAAAACTTTTAAAACTGGCTAATTAAGTTACACACGTGAACTTTCATCAAGGAACGAAGCTGGGTGCTCCGAAATGATAAGCATCTCATGCCTAGCTAGCTACATCCTCAATGTGAGAATGAAAGAAACATGGGACATCAAATATATCTGGATACATTGACTTCATACTTATCAACAATATTATATTAGGCTATAACAAAACCAAACCTCATCAAAGGGAAGTATTTCTATCTAAATGACTCAATAATGACTGAAAAAATTAACATCTCCATTCAAATCAGAGATAATTGTTATTTTGATTTATTTTTATGGCACATTTTTCGAAAAAAAAAATTTACAATTTGACATTATAAATTATTTCTATTTGAATGTTTTTTTGCCTTTTTATACAAGTTATAGTTGGACGAATATAAATAAATAAATAAATAAATATATATATATATATATATATATATATATATATATATATATATATATATATATGAACATTAACAAGACATAAAGCGTTCTCACGTTAAGCGGAAATGATACGATCCAAAAACTCAATCAAGCAGACATTTCAAGATAAGTTATTCTGTGTGAAACACAATAGTTCTATCTTCACAGCACTGGCTTGATCGTGATATGAAGCATTTCGTATGTCATAAGTAAGTTGATTTGGTAAGGACGACAGGGTAGATAGCCAAACTTATGCTATACTTTTCACGTTTTGAAGCTGCATTAAGGTTTTCAATTTTCTGATTTTTTTTTTTTGATTTTTTAAAAATATTTTTTTAAAAATTAGATAACTTCTAATCACGATCCATGAGATTCATTTTCTAAAATTTCATTCCGATTAGCTGTAAATAAACGGAATCCTTTAACGGGTGGGTCAACTATTTACAATGATTAAAACGAGCTTGGAGCATGCACACTGGTGTACAGAGACTCGACTGAATCAAGGGGAAAACCTGTCAAATTGTATAAATTGTCCCTTATTAATATCCAAATGTATTCGCATTGGTGTTATTAATCCCTTACAAAGACACAAATGAATAATTTAATGAAATTTTGTGCTTAATTCATCGTATTTCACCGTTTTGTAAGTTGCGTTTAAATGACCAGTTTTTATTACGCATCCATGTTCTAAAATTAGATCCCACAGGTTTTCATGTAGCTCGGAATTTACTGTTATTTCCATAGTTATTCAAGCTTTTATCGTTAAACCAGATGTAACATTGTTCATAAGAAAAATCATTAAGTAGATCAGCACCGTTTTAATTTTTTTTCCTAGGAAAACTTAATGTAGCTTAAATTTCATTGATTTGATTTGATTTACCTTCTAGGGTCCTTGGTATAAAAGCTTTACGAGTAGCAGACGCGTCTGTAATGCCGGAAGTTACATCAGCAAATACAATGGCACCCTCTCTAATGATTGGAGAAAAGGCGGCAGATCTTATAAAGAAAGACTATGAAACGCATTAACTTGGATAAGATTCGACTATTTTTTATTCATTCAAATGTGAAATAAAAGTTATTAATAGCAAAAAAAATTGAAACGATGAAATCTGAAGTCTTTTTGTTAGTATAATCATTATTATTATTATTATTATTATTATTATTATTATTATTATTATTATTCTGATTACTTTCCGTCGAGCAAGAGGCTCTTACATTAACCAAAATTATTCCACCTTTATGTGTGACTAATCAAATCAGATTTCAAACGAGACTTGTAGACTCTGGTGTTAAGTACTTATGTTTCAGCTATCATTTTTTCCCGCTAAACGATTTTTATCTGTCAAGCCTATTGTTTCACCGAAACAATCTTAAGTAAGATAATAAAAAGAATATAACCCCATATATGTTTATTTACTAGTAGTCTTAAAAGATAAAATATCAGTAATGTAACATCTTGATATTCAGGAACCGAACACAACAGCCATAACAGCACTTTTCACCGGAAGTCAAACCTTCACGATCTGTCACTCGTGATCTCTGGGGTATGGCGGTCTTGGAAGATCTGTTATCCATTACGCTTCCGTGTAAGTCCATTGAACACGACAATGGAACAGACAAATAATGGTCCAAAGAAAGCAAACAGAATCCGGTGATAAGTCTTGAAATCTGCTCATGTTTGAGATGTTTTGTATTGCCTGACAAGAGATGCTAGTTCTTTCATTGCGTCTAATATTCCCTCTCCTGTTGTTGCACAAGATCCAAATATACTCCATTTTCTGTCGTGAATGCTCCATAGTTTTAATGCCTCTATTACTTGTGACGGTGACATGGCATCTAAATAATAATAATAATTTTAAATGAAAAATACAAATTTAAAATGAAAATGAAGTTAAAAAAATGCGATTAAATTTTTTCTATTAAATATAACACTGTTGGGGTATCAGGATATGTTAAGAAATAAAACATTTCCAATTGTAAACCTATAAAAGTATTAGGTATATTTGAAAAAGAATACCATAGATCATATTTAAAAACATTCATTTTTGTTGTGACCAATATTTCCCGATATCGTTGACACACTGGTCTGTTATCTTACATGTCAATGAACAAGAATATATGAACAAGCAAAATTAACGTAACAAATTCCCCAAATTTATTATCCCACGAAATAACATTTTACCTAGAATCACGAAAATTCAACAAAACAAAAATATATGAGTAAACAATACTTTGTTTGAGTTTTTGTTTGAGTTAACAATACTTTGTTTAAGACAATTCTTTGTTTTAGTTTTTGTTTGGGTTTACAATACTTTGTTTGAGTTAACAATACTTTGTTTGAGTTTTTGTTTGAGTTTACAATACTTTGTTTGAGTTTACAATACTTTGTTTGAGTTAACAATACTTTGTTTGAGTTTTTGTTTGAGTTAACAATACTTTGTTTGAGTTAACAATACTTTGTTCGAGTTTTTGTTTGAGTTAACAATACTTTGTTTGAGTTAACAATACTTTGTTTGAGTTAACAATACTTTGTTTGAGTTTTTGTTTGAGTTAACAATACTTTCTTTGAGTTTACAATACTTTGTTTGAGTTAACAGTACTTTGTTTGAGTTAACAATACTTTGTTTCAGTTTTTGTTTTAGTTTACAATACTTTGTTTGAGTTAACAATACTTTGTTTGAGTTTTTGTTTCAGTTAACAATACTTTGTTTGAGTTAACAATACTTTGTTTGAGTTAACAATACTTTGTTTGAGTTTTTGTTTAAGTTAACAATACTTTGTTTGATACTTTGTTTGAGTTAACAATACTTTGTTTGAGTTTTTGTTTGAGTTAACAATACTTTGTTTGAGTTAACAATACTTTGTTTGAGTAAAGAATACTTTGTTTGAGTTAACAATACTTTGTTTGAGTTAACAATACTTTGTTTGAGTTTTTGTTTGAGTTAACAATACTTTGTTTGAATTTTTGTTTGAGTTAACAATACTTTGAGTTAACAATACTTTGTTTGAGATTTTGTTTGAGTTAACAATACTTTGTTTGAGTAAACAATACTTTGTTTGAGTTTTTGTTTGAGTTAACAATACTTTGTTTGAGTTTTTGTTTAAGTTAAGAATACTTTATTGATACTTTGTTTGAGTTAACAATACTTTGTTTGAGTTTTTGTTTGAGTTAACAATACTTTGATTGAGTTAACAATACTTTGTTTAAGTAAAGAATACTTTGTTTGAGTTTACAATACTTTGTTTGAGTTAACAATACTTTGAGTTTTTGTTTGAGTTAACAATACTTTGTTTGAGTTAACAATACTTTGTTTTAGTTAACAATACTTCGTTTGAGTTTTTGTTTGAGTTAACAATACTTTGTTTGAGTTTACAATACTTTGTTTGAGTTAACAATACTTCGTTTGAGTTTTTGTTTGAGTTAACAATACTTTGTTTGAGTTAACAATACTTTGTTTGAGTTTTTGTTTGAGTTAACAATACTTTGTTTGAGTAAAGAATACTTTGTTTAAGTAAAGAATACTTTGTTTGAGTTTACAATACTTTGTTTGAGTTTTTGTTTGAGTTTTTGTTAAAGTTAACAATACTTTGTTTGAGTTTACAATACTTTACTTGAGTTAACAATACTTTGTTTCAGTTTTTGTTTGAGTTAACAATACTTTGTTTGAGTTAACAATACTTTGTTTGAGTTTTTGTTTGAGTTAACAATACTTTGTTGAAGTTAAGGATACTTTGTTTGAGTTAACAATACTTTGTTTGAGTTTTAGTTTGAGTTAACAATACTTTGTTTGAGTTAACAATACTTTGTTTGATTTTTGTTTTAGTTAACAATACTTTGTTTAAGTTAAGGATACTTTGTTTGAGTTAACAATATTTTGTTTGAGTTAACAATACTTTGCTTGAGTTTACAATACTGTGTTTGAGTTAACAATACTTTGTTTGAGTCAAAAACTTTGTTTGAGTCAACAATATTTTGTTTGAGTTACAATACTTTGTTTGAGTTAACAATACTTTGTTTGAGTTTTTGTTTGAGTTAACAATACTTTGTTTGAGTTTTTGTTTGAGTTAACAATACTTTGTTTGAGTTAACAATACTTTGTTTGAGTTAACACTACATTGTTTGAGTTAACAATACTTTGTTTGAGTTAACAATACTTTGTTTGAGTTAACAATACCTTGTTTGAGTCCTTATCTGAATCAAAACAACCGTAAGCAAGCTATAACTGATTTAAAACCCATAATCCAAAATAGGTCAAAAACCTGTAGCATAAAAAAAAATCAGTTGTACCCGAAAAACTCAACAACAAACAATCAATCTGGAAAGCAAAAATCACAAGATAGTTACAGAAACGACATCACAAGACAAGAAAGGTCAAACACAATCTGATTGCTGAAGTTGAAACTCCTGACTTTGGACAGGCGTTAGACTATTGAATATGAAAATTTCTGTTGCTTCTCTCTCAGTTATGATCTGCAATATTGTAAAATTAATCTTACCTAACACCTTTTACAGATTTAAGGTCTCCCGGTACAGTTTATCTTTTTTTTATAAACGGGGTATAGATTTGTCTACATATGAAAAAAAAAATTATATTTGATAAACATTTTCAATATAATCGAAGAATTTGCACTTGAATGTTATAAGTCAATTCATTTATCAAATAAATTGAACTATCAAAATCTCAAAGACAAACAATATTTACATTCGTTATAAATTTCATTCAATACACAATTTGCTTTGAGAACAGGTACATGTGTGACAGATTTCAATGAAACTTGTCAGAAGCGTATATGGGCTGATTTGTTCATGCCGTTGCCATGACAATTAAGACTAGGCCAATGTGACAGAGGGGTGCAAAAATCTTCTCCAAAACCGGGGATTGAAGAAAAAGCTGATGTTATATCTCTAGTGTCTGGAGACTAACGTGTCTTCATTTCGTGAAATTTGTTGAAAAATTCGTTTCTGCGTTTTGGCGTTTATTTATTTTTTATTTTGAAAAGGCTATATCTTGATTATATGAAAAATAATGACATTTGGTCTTCAGTTTTGATGTCAACTTGAAATGTATCTTCAAAAAGGTCAAGGTCAAGGTCACGACCTACTTTTTTCCTCATGAGTTTATCGTACTAAATAAGCTGTTTTAAGCCATTGTATGCTTGTTTTGTTATGAAAATGATAAGAATAGTATGATAAAATGCTTCATCTGATTTAAAACAATCCGAAAGTTGCTTTTGAAGATATTGCCCAAAAATATGCCATTTTTTCATGAATTTTGAAAATGTTTTATAGATGGACAAAAGCAATAAATTGGCAAAATAATCAATAGGACAAGATTTAACATAAAAGATCTGTAACTATATGATGATCCATGTAGGAGTTTTCCCCCCCCCCCCCGAATTTTGAATTTTTATTTATTTATTTATTTATTTTAATTTTTTTTTAATTATTTTTTCCCCGATAAATCGATTGATTCACTTGGAACTTTTCATTTACGTTCACAAAATGCTTATTATTTTTTTAAAATTATTTTTTCCCCGATAAATCGATTGATTCACTTGGAACTTTTCATTTACGTTCACAGAATGCTCAAAATTGTTGACTTACTTGGTAAATCTTGTTTATTTGCCATTACAACCAGGGGAACACCTCGGGGCAGCTCGTCACTCGCTAGAATTTCGAACAATTTTTTACGGGCCTCATCAATACTCGCTCTATTTGAACTGTCGATAATAAACACAAAACCTGCAATAGTAAAATAAAAAAAAAAATTTTATAAATCACTTCAGACCCTCTCTCTCTCTCCTCTCTCTCTCTCTCTCTCTCTCTCTCTCTCTCTCTCTCTCTCTCTCTCTCATATCATTTTTTTACAATAATTATCAAGGAATAAAGATATTGTTGTAATGTTTAAATTTAGTACAGTGTGTGTGTGTGTGTGTGTGTGTGTGTGTGTGTGTGTGTGTGTGCTTTTTTCTTCTCTTTTTTTTTACCTTCAGTGTTCATATAATAATTTCTCCATAACTGAGGGATATTTTCTGGACCTCCTATGTCCCATACCGTAAAGCTAATTCCCGGACATGGTTCGATCGTCTCCACGTTAAATCCTATAGTAGGTATAGTGCTGATAGTCTCATTTGATTTCAGTTTGTATAAAATAGTCGTTTTACCTGAAATAAACATGATGAAATTTTTTTTTAAAAATTCGTGAATCTGTTGAAAGACGCATTCATTAGAAATTCCCAAGATATACGGAAAATTTTTCATGTCTGAAGCTTGTATGTACATAACATAATTATAATTATCTGTGTAATTAAGTAGTGTAGCAGTGTGCATAGATATTGTTGCGGAGCTGAGGTAGCCATGGTGTTGTTGTGTTGTATATAGTAGATATAATAGCATGATTTACTGCCAGACTTTCTGGTCCGTTGTAGCGGGGCTGAGCTAGTTGTGTTGTTGTTGTGTTGTATATAGTAGATATAATAGAGTGATTTACTGCCAGACTTTCTGGTCCAGTGTAGCGGGGCTGAGCTAGTTGTGGTGTTGTTGTGTTGTATATAGTAGATATAATAGAGTGATTTACTGCCAGACTTTCTGATCCCAATCTTTTAGGCGTTTCCTTACTACAGCGGTAGAGAGGTGAAACAAAAAATATTTACTTCGTGCTAACGCAAAAGCTATTGCGGGCTCACGCGAAAGCTGCCGCGTGCTCACAAAAAAGTTATTGCGTGCTCACTTAAAAGTTTTCACGTGCTAACGTGAATGTTATTACGTGCTAATTGAAAGTTATCCCTTCTGCGTGTCCATGCAATAACTTTAGCGTGAGCCCGTGATAATTTTTGCATGCGCACGCGAAAACTTTCACGTGAGCACGCGAAAGCTTTGCGTGAACACGCAGTACAACTTAGCGTTCTTGTGAGCATGCAATAGCTATTGCCTGAGTACGCGGCTTAAAATTATTTTTATGCCACCTCTGTGCTGCCGTACCTAATTCCTGATACAATATAAATATATGTGCTACAAAGCATTCTTGTAAACTTTTATCGTTAAATGATATGATTATTTCAAAGAAAAGTAATGATTTAATCTTACCTGCAGCATCTAATCCCAACATTAAAATTCTCGATGGATCATCGACGGAAAATGACGAAAATATCTCGTCTAGAGTTGATATCAACAAACCCATATTAGAAAATATTGATAATATTTACTGAATTGGTCTCAGTTTACTGGTATTATAAGCCATGTGCATTTATAAACGTAATGTGTGAACCAAGAACGAACCATCATATATATCTAAATCTATATATATATATATAAATATATAAATATACCCTACATAATTAAATGACATATTTTCATACACTTTTAACTTAAAGTTTAAATATTCTTGTGAATTGGCCAACTCCACGCTGGCAGAAATGATCAATACCTGGGAAATCCATATTACCTATAATAATCCATTATTTTGTTTACGTCACGTGACTGTTGCGAAGGGAAATCCGAAAGACGTTATATGCTTTTTTTAACAGCAAGGTAATTTATCATGAATTTGACCTCAATAATGACGTCACAGGTTTTTTTTTTTCTTATTTGGAATAAACATACCATTTTCAGAATAAATACCTGTATTTATACCATTATTACGGCAACAATTTCATATGGCGGACTAGCTATGATAGGTTACCGGGTATCTCTGTCAGTTTAACATTCTGATAAAAGCTGCATTAAGTTTATCAATTTTCTGATTTTTTTTTTTTTTTTTTTTTTTTTTTTTTTTTTTTTTTTTTTTTTTTTTTGATTTTCTAAAAATATATTTTTATAAAAAATAGATATCTTCTAACCACGATCCGTGACATTCATTTTCTAAAATTTCATTTCTTTTCGCTGTAAATAAACGGAATCTTCTGGCCGGTTGGTCAGTGTTTTACGATGGTAATTATGAGCTTGGAGCATGCACACCGATGTACGGAAAAAGCCTAGAATCGAAGGTGAAACATGACAGATTGCATTAATTGTCCTTCATTAATAACCAGATTATTTGAAATGGTGTTATGTTTCCCTGACCGGATAGCTCAGTTAGTAGAGCGCAGGCTAGCCTAATAGAAGATACTGGATCAGGTTAGGCCGCAGTAGTTCCCTGTTACATGATCTAAGATGAGGTGTTGAGGTATTAGATAAGTTGAATAAACGTTTAATCAACAAAACATGACAAATATACAAAGTAATAATAATAATAATAATAATCGTGTTGATAATAATAATAATCGTGTTGATAATAATAATAATCATAATCATAATAATAAATGTTACCATTTCATGAATTGTGTTTGAATTTGTTTTTTCGATATTTTTGGACTTTGATGGATATCAACTGAATATACCAGTATCAAAACCTGATGGGAATTGGGAATTTTCTGTAATTGTGCTTGTCAGTCGCACAGATCAAATTATTATTATTATTATTGTTATTATTATTATTATTATATGTAAGAAGAAGGTTTATTATTTAATACAATTGGATTCAAAATAACGCTTCTTTTTTAAAACTTTTTATTTATTTATTTATTTATTTATTTATTATTTGCCTATAGATTATTAATTAGTTTTTCCAATACTGATAAACCGTATAAAGTCGCTTTGTTGTCGAATTATTTTTTTTTTGTGCTTGTCGCACCCTCAGTTTAAGTTATTATTATTATTATTATTATTATTATCATTATTATAAAATGTAAGCAGGAGCTTTATCATTTAATGCAGAGAATTTAAATTTAAAATATTAACGATTTTATTTATTTATTTATTTATTTATTTATTTATTTATTTATTTATTTTAAAATAAATACAAGGCCGTCCTTGTATTAACCCAAATCAAAAGTCAACAAATGTTTTATTATATGAGAGAGAAAAACATTCAAAACCGTTTCTTGGGCGGATGTGACTGTGATATCAAAATGAAAATATTGTAGAATATTTTTTGAATGTGTAATAATTCAAAATTGTTTTATGACACAAAAAGACAGAATTAATCTGAGATTTCTATGACTCCGATGACATGGTAACCTAAAAACCATTTATTTACACCCACAGAAATAAACAATAGAGTAGATCTCTCTCTCTCTCTCTCTCTCTCTCTCTCTCTCTCTCTCTCTCTCTCTCTCTCTCTCTCTCTCTCTTCCGTGATGTGGTTGCAAAAAATGTTCGGGGATCATTCTTTGGATTCAATAAGAGGAAATATATTGAAAAAATATAAAAGACGAAATTATGAAATTAAAACTAAACAGAAATATGCAATTTTTAAAATTTTTATTCTATACAATTTGTCTACATTACTGACATCTTGTCATCTTAGTCTCTGTTCTTCAAAGAGAAATCTGAAATGAAGATTATATATATACAATATATATATATATATATATATATATATATATATATATATATATATAACAAAAACACCTGTTAAATTTTGATGGGCCAGATGTGCACATTTCGGAAAATCATTCCTCGTCAGTGACAATAGGGGCCGAAAAGTTTGATAGATAAAATCAATAGATAAATAAATGAATCCAAAATTCCAAAATTATATGAATCCAAATCCACCTAAGGAAAGCTAAAACTAAGAAAACTTGAAATAAACGAGGTCCTGTGTCACGTCAGAATCCTGCTGTATAATTTCTGCACTTTCGCCTATAGCTGGCGACGTCTCGATATAAGTGAAATATTCTTAACTGAAATCTTGATTAATAATTAGAAGTGCTCTTACAAAGTCGGGAGATGTAATGTCAATAGTCGAACATGATTACCATTTTGTATTTTGTTGGCCCTTCCTATTGTTTTAGTGGATAGTGTTTTATTCTACTTTACATGCAGACTTACCAGTTTTTAATGCATGTTTCCCTATCAGCTGCTGTGGTACCCTCTCTGAAAATAGAATATAAATTCTCAGTCTGATTACGGAGGAAAATGTTCAGCAGAGATAAACCTAGCCTTCGTTTGGACAACAATTCCCAAAATTGATATAACCCTCATTCTGTAAAGACCCAATTTCAATTTCCGCTTTTCCTTAAATATGTTTTTAAACGGGACGCAATATATTAAAAAAAAAGAATAAATTGCATCAGACCTATGTCGTTAACGTTCCTATGGTGATTAAGTGAAAAAGAAAATGCGAATTTTACAATATTGAACTGTCGCCTTATCTATAAATCGCCTTCGAAACTTCAGGTTAAAAACTTTCTAGTTTTAGTCTAATACTATTCGAAGATAAGTTCCTCAACTTATCGTCTTCGAACATCAACTGTTCGTTCTATCGCCTTCGAATAAAGTCTTTTCAATACGAAGTGGAAAGACTATTTTTCCGAAAAAAAAACATTTATTTAATATTCTATTAAAAACATGTATCTATTTTATAAAAAGTAAAAATTATCAATAATTTTCAATTTCTATCGGTGTGTGTGTATGTGTGTGTGTGTGTGTGTGTGTGTGTGTGTGTGTGATATTTCAAATTACTCACGGTGCACACTTAGCCATACAATCGCCGTTTCTATAAAATTTACCGTCACTTCCGCAAACTAAACCATAACTTCGGTTACATGGACAAGCAACTAAAACATAAAAATACAATGAGTTACATACAAAACGTATAGACTATGTTCTGTAGCATCACGCTGTGATAGCTGATGTGTTGTACTATTCCGGTTTCGCTTGGCTTCGTCTTGTTTCTCTTCATTGTTACGTCTTTTTGACCAGCGAACTTAATACGCGAATTGACGAAATGGCTTAGATCAAGAACAAGTAGCCAAAGATAGAAAAAAAGGCTATGATAAGACAAAAACTTATGTTTTGGTGACAGTTTGTTACTGTTTTGACGTCATTGGGCGGTTTCCCGCCAATGCGATCTTTTTTGGATTTCGGAGTATATAACAGAAATTCACCAAAATTTTTCTCGTTTAAGAATCGAAATTCCAAAAATGTTTGCTAAAGACATATTAAAGAATAACAAATAAAATATGAAAATAGTTACAGGTACTCTTTAAGACTTAACCTAACAATTAATATACATGTATATACATACATATATATATAAAATAACATGTATTTCACTAGTACTTTATACGGACGTTGTATTGATCTGAAACCGAAGGTCAAGGTTTGTCCAGATGATCAACTACTATCATGTTGTTTCATTCATTTTTTAACTACAAGACTTCATAAATTTAAAGCTGCATTAAGTTTTCCTATGCGTTATATATAAACGGCATAGTTTGACTTAACTTTGCCTCTCATTAAAAATGTAATACTTGGTTCCATTATAAAACCTTTACTTAACATTCAGGGGAAAAACCTGATGCTAGTTTGCATTTAGAACTTTGATCGCGTGATTCATTATCGAAAACGAGGTAACGATAACAAACACAACAAAGAAGCATGCGTTCCAGATCAGTATGGCCACCGTGTCGTGGTGACATCTGCCAACTGATGTTTTATTTACAGCCATTTTATATCCGAGCCTGGTCGATTCGAATCCTTTGCCAGTTTGTCCAAGTTGTTTTTGTTCTTTTCTTTGCAGAATCTGTTGCATGTTTTCTTTCTGTCGACGCCATTGTTTACATACATGAAGAATTTCAGCGCATGCTTCATGCTGATAAAAAAAATTTCATCTAGTTGTTCCAAGCTTTTTTTGGATTTCGATCATTTGCCAGTAAGAGTGAAGTTAAGAAATTGAATTCGCACAGTTCGTAATAAAAATCAATTTATATTGATAAATAATATTTTTAGAAAATTATATTTTAAAGCTGCATTAAGTTTTTCAATTTTCTCAAATTTTTTTGATTTTCTAAAAATATATTTTTTTTAAAAATAGATATCCTCTAACCACGATCCGTGAGATTCATTTTCTAAAATTTCGTTTCTTTTAGCTCTAAATAAACGGAATCCTCTGCCCGGTTGGTCAATGTTTCACGATGATTATTATGAGCTTGGAGCATGCGCACTAATGTACGGAAAATCCCATGAATCGAAGGTGAATCATGACAAATTGCATTAATTGTCCTTCATTAATATCCAGGTGTATTTGAAATGGTGTTATGTTTCCCTTACTACGTCACAAATGACAAATTCAAGGAAGTTCTGTGTTTAATTTATCGTATTTCACCGTTTTGAAAGTTGTGTTTAAATGGCCCGGGTTTTGATGACGTAACCAAGTTATAATATTAGATCCCAAATGCTGCATCTCGCTGGGTAATTACTGTAATTTCTGTATTTATTCGAGCTTTTATCGTTGAACCAAATGTAACATTGTTCATTAGGAACATCATTAATTAGATCAGCACCGTTTTAATTTTTTCTTTGGAAAACTTAATGCAGCTTTAATAATTAGTAAACATAACACACACATGTACATAAATACGACATACTTACGATGTCTTACACATTCTGATCTGTCTGCTACTGTGGTACCTTCCCTTAATACAAAATATCATAATTATAAATACATAAATCAATGAGAGAGAGAGAGAGAGAGAGAGAGAGAGAGAGAGAGAGAGAGAGAGAACCATGCTTTATTTACAGTTTTGTTGGTCGCTTGATTTATGTAGAAAAAAAACACTGTTAAAAGCAAATCGTTTTTCTGATAACATTTTTAATTTAACCAATCGGCTGAAATGTTTTGATAATTTTGAATATGTGTTTGCTCCAATATAATAATTAGAGTTGCCGTTAAGATTTGTCCGAGAGATATTTAATCGAAGCATTGAGAGGCACTGTAAATCATTCTGCATTCGGCCACCAATTTGGAACATTTGTTGCGAAGTCTAAGGTTTCGAAGTTTTGCATTATTATTGTTGCTGTTCTTCAATATTTTGTTCTTGTTGTTGATGATGATGGTGATGTTGTTGTTGTTGTTGTTGATGATGATGATGATGATGATGATGTTTGTTGGTTTATGATGATGTTGGTGATGATGATGTTGTTGATGATGATGATGATGATGTTGATGATGATGATGATGACAATGATGATGATGATGATGTTAAATAAGTACTTACGGTGCGCATTTCGCGAGACAATCGCCATTCATGTAAAATTTTCCATCACTTCCACATACTAATCCTAATCTTTTATTACAGGCACATGGAGCTGAAACGTAGTGTTAATATACATACATATATAGTTATTGAAGGATTTCGCGGTTTATGATTGATTTGCCTCATTGCCTCCATTAACAGTTCATACCTTGATGACCGATTCAAAAACAAATGTCAATCCTTATATTTAAAATAAAATAAAAGAATAAGGAAAAACAATAATTTTGATTTAATTTTATTTTCTTGTCAAATGCATTTTTTGAAATTTTCCCCTGCAAACGGGTCTTACATTTGGCCACTCCCACTAAAATTGTCCATGTCAAATATGATTTTAAAAAGGTAAAAATTAATCATTAATGTTAAAAGTAAAATTACAATTTGCGAATGATGAATTCATAAGTATACCAGACTGAATGGAAGATAAGGAAGTGAAAATATCACTATTTGGGACTATTTGCTGGTTTTGCAAATATTTAGATATTCCTACGCCATTCGGAACTATTTACGCTTTAACTGTTCATTGGAAAATAACGTCCGTCAGTCGTAAAAGGTTCATCTGGGCAGTGATAATTAGATTGTAAATATTGCAGTATGAAGGACAATATGTTTTAAATCGGGAAGGTGGTGGGGGTGATGTACTGGCATATAAAATTGGAAAATTAAGCACTTAGAATATGAAATATATATATATATATATATATATATATATATATATATATATATATATATATATATATATATATATATATATATATATATATCGACATCATTCAACTTGGGGGATTTAAAAAAAAGAAAATAATAAAATAAGTTAATTTAACATACCATCATCTCCAAAAACCACGACAGCGATGAATACAACACAAATTAGGACTGGTTTCATCATATTGACAACGTGCAGGAATATACAATCTCTTAATATTATTCAGATAGAATTGTTTCAACATCGCCAAATCCGCGGGACTTTATATACAGGCGAAAACTTGTTGCACCTGTTTTACGACCCTCGGCTAAAATGAGATTACCTAATTATTTTTAGATTGTTAAATAAATAAATTCTATATTAGAAATAATGAAAAATGAAACTTTAAAAGTAATTAAATTTTGTTAATTTAAAATCTGTTTATCTTTAATATGAGTCAATATATTGTGATGTTATCAACATTTATTCGATGATGCATGCAAGGACGTAAATTTTCATGGCAACTGCCGTGTGAAATTCTCATTTCTCCAAGTTTCAAAGCTTCTGCATTCATAAAACAATAAAGTGAGTTTTTTAGTCTTGAAATTAATTCTATGATAATTTTTTTTAATCTAAAAAACAATCTAAAAAATTTTTTTTAACCTAAAAAAAAAATAAATAAAAATTGGACAGTTTTAACGCCCGTTATTCAGTTTGCTGGCTAACGTCCGTTATTCAGTTTGCTTGCTCACGCCCGTTATTCAGTTTGCACACTAACTTCCGTTTTTCAGTTTGCTTGCTAACGTCTGTTATTCAGTTTGCTCTCTAACGTTCGTTATTCAGTTTGCTCTCTAACGTTCGTTATTCAGTTTGCTCTCTAACGTTCGTTATTCAGTTTGCTCTCTAACGTTCGTTATTCAGTTTGCTTGCTTACGTCCGTTATTCAATTTGTTCGCTAACGCCCATTATTCAATTTGTTCGCTAACGCCCGTTTTTCAGTTTACTGTCTGTTTTACTTCCGTTGTTCAGTTTGCTCACTAACGCCCGTTATTCAGTTTGCTCACTAAAGCCCGTTATTCAGTTTGCTTACTAACGCCCGTTATTCAGTTTGCTCACCAACGTCCGTTATTCGGTTTGCTCACTAATGTCCGTTATTCAGTTTGCTTGCTAATGTCCGTTATTTAGTTTTCACACTAACGCCCGTTTTTCAGTTTACTGTCTGTTTTACTTCCGTTATTCAGTTTGCTCACTAACGCTCGTTATTCAGTTTGCTCACTAACGCCCGTTATTCAGTTTGCTCACCAACGTCCGTTATTCGGTTTGCTCACTAATGTCCGTTATTCAGTTTGCTTGCTAATGTCCGTTATTTAGTTTTCACACTAACGCCCGTTTTTCAGTTTACTGTCTGTTTTACTTCCGTTATTCAGTTTGCTCACTAACGCTCGTTATTCAGTTTGCTCACTAACGCCCGTTATTCAGTTTGCTCACCAACGTCCGTTATTCGGTTTGCTCACTAATGTCCGTTATTCATTTTGCTTGCTAATGTCCGTTATTTAGTTTTCACACTAACGCCCGTTATTCAGTTTGCTTGCTAACGCCCGTTAATCAATGTGTTCGCTAAAGCCTGTCTCACACAGAACACGGTTGGGCACACGGTTCCAATACGGTATACTCGGTTATACACGGGTTGACTGGTACGAGTATTGAGCTCCAACCGTGCCTGGGTATGAGTTGGTACGATTTAGACTCGAATGTAGCACGAGTATCTACGAACAAAGCACGGATATACTCGGTCAAGCAAGGTTTCTCACGGTTTGAACATGAGTTGCAAACGATTTTGATACGATTGTTGTACGGTTCCAAGTACGGTCTAGTACGGTCTGTTACGGCCTAGTACGATTAAACACGACTTTTACTCGATTAACTAGACATTTACAGGGTCTACATACGATCCTACCGACTTTTGTTCGAGTTATGCTCGAATTATCACACATTCGTGTATGTTTTGATATATACGATTTATATACGATATTGACACGGTTGAGATCACTCGTGGAGTGGACTTCATGTGCGGTTGTATATACGGTCTCGTACGGTCTCACACGGTCTCTCACGGTCTTGTACGATCGCTAATACGATCATTCACGGACATGGCACCCGTGCCAGTTTTTAAAAGTTTTAAAAATCATACACGGCTTTCACGGATATACTCGAATGGCCCGAGTTTAACTCGGATAAGGCCACGGTTGGTTCGGTTGTATGTACGGTTTACACGGGTGGCCAACCGTATAAGCCGTGTGTTCTGTGTGAGACTGGCTTAACGCCCGTTGTTCAGTTTACTTTCTGACTTCCGTTATTCAGTTTGCTTGCTAACGCCAGTTATTCAGTTTGCTTGCTATCGCCAGTTATTCAGTTTGCTTGCTAACGCCAGTTATTCAGTTTGCTTGCTAACGCCAGTTATTCAGTTTGCTTGCTAACGCCAGTTATTCAGTTTGCTTGCTAACGCCAGTTATTCAGTTTGCTTGCTAACGCCAGTTATTCAGATTGCTTGCTAACGCCAGTTATTTAGTTTGCTTGCTAACGCCAGTTATTCAGTTTGCTTGCTAACGCCAGTTATTCAGTTTGCTTGCTAACGCCAGTTAATCAGTTTGCTTGCTGACGCCAGTTATTTAGTTTGCTTGCTAATGCCAGTTATTTAGTTTGCTTGCTAACGCCAGTTATTTAGTTTGCTTGCTAACGCCAGTTATTCAGTTTGCTTGCTAACGCCAGTTATTCAGTTTGCTTGCTAACGCCAGTTATTCAGTTTGCTTGCTAACGCCAGTTATTAAGTTTGCTTGCTAACGCCAGTTATTCAGTTTGCTTGCTAACGCCAGTTATTCAGTTTGCTTGCTAACGCCAGTTATTTAGTTTGCTTGCTAACGCCAGTAATTTAGTTTGCTTGATAACGCCAGTTATTCAGTTTGCTTGATAACGCCAGTTTTTCAGTTTGCTTGCTAACGCCAGTTATTTAGTTTGCTTGCTAACGCCAGTTATTCAGTTTGCTTGCTAACGCCAGTTATTCAGTTTGCTTGCTAACGCCAGTTATTCAGTTTGCTTGCTAACGCCAGTTATTCAGTTTGCTTGCTAACGCCAGTTATTCAGTTTGCTTGCTAACGCCAGTTATTCAGTTTGCTTGCTAACGCCAGTTATTCAGATTGCTTGCTAACGCCAGTTATTTAGTTTGCTTGCTAACGCCAGTTATTCAGTTTGCTTGCTAACGCCAGTTATTCAGTTTGCTTGCTAACGCCAGTTATTCAGTTTGCTTGCTATCGCCAGTTATTCAGTTTGCTTGCTAACGCCAGTTATTCAGTTTGCTTGCTAACGCCAGTTATTCAGTTTGCTTGCTAACGCCAGTTATTCAGTTTGCTTGCTAACGCCAGTTATTCAGTTTGCTTGCTAACGCCAGTTATTCAGATTGCTTGCTAACGCCAGTTATTTAGTTTGCTTGCTAACGCCAGTTATTCAGTTTGCTTGCTAACGCCAGTTATTCAGTTTGCTTGCTAACGCCAGTTAATCAGTTTGCTTGCTGACGCCAGTTATTTAGTTTGCTTGCTAATGCCAGTTATTTAGTTTGCTTGCTAACGCCAGTTATTTAGTTTGCTTGCTAACGCCAGTTATTCAGTTTGCTTGCTAACGCCAGTTATTCAGTTTGCTTGCTAACGCCAGTTATTCAGTTTGCTTGCTAACGCCAGTTATTAAGTTTGCTTGCTAACGCCAGTTATTCAGTTTGCTTGCTAACGCCAGTTATTCAGTTTGCTTGCTAACGCCAGTTATTTAGTTTGCTTGCTAACGCCAGTAATTTAGTTTGCTTGATAACGCCAGTTATTCAGTTTGCTTGATAACGCCAGTTTTTCAGTTTGCTTGCTAACGCCAGTTATTTAGTTTGCTTGCTAACGCCAGTTATTTAGTTTGCTTGCTAACGCCAGTTATTCAGTTTGCTTGCTAACGTCCGTTATTCAGTTTGCTTGCTAACGCCAGTTATTCAGTTTGCTTGCTAACGCCAGTTATTCAGTTTGTTTGCTAACGCCAGTTATTCAGTTTGCTTGCTAACGCCAGTTATTTAGTTTGCTTGCTAACGCCAGTTATTCAGTTTGCTTGCTAACGCCAGTTATTTAGTTTGCTTGCTAACGCCAGTTATTCAGTTTGCTTGCTAACGCCAGCTATTCAGTTTGCTTGCTAACGCCAGTTATTTAGTTTGCTTGCTAACGCCAGTTATTTAGTTTGCTTGCTAACGCCAGTTATTCAGTTTGCTTGCTAACGCTAGTTATTCAGTTTGCTTGCTAACGCCAGTTATTCAGTTTGCTTGATAACGCCAGTTATTTAGTTTGTTTGCTAACGCCAGTTATTCAGTTTGCTTGCTAACGCCAGTTATTCAGTTTGCTTGCTAACGCCAGCTATTCAGTTTGCTTGCTAACGCCAGTTATTCAGTTTGCTTGCTAACGCCA
Organism: Tegillarca granosa; assembly: GCA_029721355.1. Classification (NCBI taxonomy): domain Eukaryota; kingdom Metazoa; phylum Mollusca; class Bivalvia; order Arcoida; family Arcidae; genus Tegillarca; species Tegillarca granosa. Next base: position 39,026,872 of record CM056607.1, read on the forward strand.
GTTATTCAGTTTGCTTGCTAACGCCAGTTATTCAGTTTACTTGCTTACACCAGTTATTTAGTTTGCTTGATAACGCCGGTTATTCAGTTTGTTTGCTAACGCCAGTTATTCTGTTTGCTTGCTAACGCCAGTTATTTAGTTTGCTTGTAAAGTTTTTGATTATTCTGGTTATTCAGTTAGAAATAGTATTTTTGTGAAATATGAAATGACACAAAAAAATAAATAAGAATATTTCACTTATATGTATATCGAGACGTTGCCAGCTCTAGGCCAAAGTGCAGAAATTTTGCCTGTGCGTTGAGCTGATGGTATTATACAGCAGGGTTCTTTATTGTGTCATGCCTACCGTGGCACGGGACCTCGTTTATTTTTAGTAACCATCCGAAAGAACCGTGACTTTTATTTCGTAATGCCAAGTGCTTAGCTAAAGAAAAGTTACTAGCCACTTTCAAGAACTGGGTCAGACCCGGTCAAGGTTCGAACCCACGACCACAACAATTGTTTAATTATCTCCCTTTATTCCATTCTAAATCTTTTGTACCAGGCGAGACAACTCGTGTTTATTTTTATTTCTCAAACCTTCTGTAACATGCTTAAATGACAATTTAATGATAATAATGATTAAAATATAAATTATTACCTGCTTTTCAGTCCGATTGTAGCATGAAACACATCCTTGACATTTTAACAGACTTTATTCGCATCAAACTTACAAAAGCTTAACATTTCTAAAAGATATTTTCAAAATATTGCAACCGCATTTTTAAAAAAAAAATTATTGAATTACAATGATTCTTTAAATTGTCATGTGAAAATTATTTTGTAAATAAAGTGTTTAGAAATTTGAAGAAGTCACAAATAAAATCCATAATTCGGCTACTTTTAATGACCGCTGACCAGTGAATATTGGTTGGTTGGTTGTTTAACGTCGCATCAGCAATTGTTCAGTTATTCGCGGTTATTAATCTCTAAGGGTTAATTTCGTGTATTCGGGAAATATACAAGTGTGTTTTGCCTGCTCAGTACTAGTGCCCACTCAATGCGACTATTTTCGTAAAGGTGTTAGCTCACCGAGTCAGTATGTCAAAGATAAGCATACTACTCCCCTAGTCACATTATCCTAGCACGATAAGCATACCACTCCCCTAGTCACATTATCCTAGCACGATAAGCATACCACTCCCCTAGTCACATTATCCTAGCACCTGGAGAACCAGTCGATACTCTGTCACCTTATTGCCAAATGCCAGGCGAGGATACAGTGTCTTAAATTATAAAGTCTTCTGTTTAACCCGACCGGGGTTCGAATCCTAGACGCCCCGTTCTCGAGGCTGACGCTATATCACTGAGGCGGACTTACAAGTAGGAGAAATGCAGAAAACATCCGTACTCGGATATTAGTTGTTGACCAGAATGACACTATTTAAACTGTCACTGGGGATTCTTAAACAGCATCAACATAGTTTATTTCTTTTATAAAAACCATACCAAACAGGTATTTAGTTTATGAATCGAGTGCTGTTCTTTTCCATTTTTAAAAAAAAGATTTTTAAACACAGTGTATTGTTTGTTATTATAAACATTATTTTTAGATTACTTATTTGAATCTGATTTTAACTTTCAGGGTGATATTTGCAGCCCATAGGCAGCTATCATGTACATTGTCGTACTTCACCTGTAAAACGATCTACAGTTCAGTGTCTTACGATCGGTATAAGGAAATATAGAACAGGTGTACAGTTTTTATTCTGTTAAAAAGAAACATAAAACGATATAACAAAAAACGATATAAAAATTGTGCACGTATCATTAAATTCCTTATGAAATCCCGGTTATTTCAATGTTTTTTGTAAAATTTTAGGACGTCGGGAAGTTTCGTCCATTTAAGTTAAAAATATAGCAGTTTTATCCCAACTATATCTTATACTTGTATATTGTTGAAATAAAAATGTGACAAACGACCGTTAGTTATTGGCTTATTTTTCATGCTAAAGTGATTTTTTTTCAAAGTATGCACGTCTACAGTGTTAGAGCACACTTTTGTAAAGATAAAAATGTAAAAATCAAATGTTAGTTTTGACGACAAATTACGTCCAATTTCATTTAAAGATAGTAAAGAAATATCCAATATGGCCGACATCTGGGACTAAATATCATATATATTATCAGATGGACTTCTGATATTATGTAATACCGTTATGTTGTTTTATTTTCTTCACTAATTAAAATGTAACAAATTGAAAGGTTTTATTTTCTTTCAATTCAATTAAATAAGAAAGATATACATAAAAAGGCAAAAATAAATGAATAAACTTAACAATGAATTAAATAAAGAATTAAACTTAACCATCGATTAAACAAAGAAATAACTAAATAAAAATTAAATAAAAAAGTAATGAAAATTTAATTAAAATTTAATTATCGAATACAGAAATAAATTAAAAAATACTTAACAATAGAATAAATAAATAAATAAATAAATATAAAAAGATTGTCGAAGAGAAATAAATGAAAAAATACTTAACAATAGAGTAAGTAAATAAATAAATAAATAAATAAATAAATAAATAAATAAATAAATAAATAAATAAATAAATTTAAAAAGATTGTCGAAGAAAATGCACCAATAAGGTAAAAAAAAAAGTTCATAAGTAATTATAGAATATGAAAATAAAAAGATAAAAAGTAAGATAACTATAAAAAGCAAAAATAAATAAATAAATAAATAAATAAATAAATAAATAAATAAATAAATAAATAAATAAATAAATTTAAAAAGATTGTCGAAGAAAATTCACCAATAAGGTAAAAAAAGTTCATAAATAATTATAGAATATGAAAATAAAAGATAAAAAGTAAGATAACTATTAAAAGCAAAAATAAATAAATAAATAAATAAATAAATAAATAAATAAATAAATAAATAAATAAATAAATAAATAAATAAATAAATAAATAAATAAATAAATAAATAATCTTATGTGGCAAATAAGTTGCAAAAAATGTTTTGACTCTTGCAATATTATTGAGAAACTGTTGGTAATTAATGAAAATATTTCTAAATTGCAAGTATCAAAATTTTGTCTGATGCAAACTTGGACACTTGCAAATTTAGAAATATTTTCATGTTTTTGATGTAGTTAATCACCGAGTACACTCATTAGCAAATTAATCGTTTGCGGGACAGTTTGGTTATTTCCATTCAACAAACTTACCTGTTAATACTAGAACTAAATAATTAAAAATCTTATCATCAATGAATGCATGAATGAATAATATACACTAAGTGAAAAAGAAACCGTAGGAAAATCACATTTAGAGAGAGAGAGAGAGAGAGAGAGAGAGAGAGAGAGAGAGAGAGAGAGATTTCTTCGATTTTAAAACAAATTAATAATAATTAAAATAATAATAATAATGAAAATTTAAAATATTTTTCTTCTTTTTTGTCTTCCAAGTATTTGGTTTACGCTTTCCCTTATGCATCAGTCTAAAGTTTAATTATGCATCAGTCTAAAGTTTAATCTTCTACACGTACCCTATTAAAGTTCATATTATACGCTGTACAGACAGTAACGACAACTCTGAATAGCACAGGTAAACTACTGATCAGAGTTACGCCGCCTGATCATGGTACGTGATAGCTGAAGATGCAAACACACACACACACACACACACACACACACACATTGTGTGGTTGTGTCAATGTGGTAAGCGATTTGTGAGTGTTGGTATATATCGCACGTGAGTGTTGGTATATATCGCTAATGCCACTGTGTTGCATATCTAACACTGAAAAATCAGTCATGATCATGATACGGTATAGCTTCGATTTAATTGGACCAATGGTATTTCACGTCCCAGTCAAGATTCTTTAACGAGGCGTAAAATAAAGCTCTAACACTAACAAGAATAGAGTGCGCTAAGGTCTTTCATTTGCTCAGTCTGTACTGGGATAGTAGAGGAAAACGGAGTGCCCGGTAAAAACAGTTGATCGCAACCAGCGAGGTCGACATGCTGATTAACAAAAAATAATAAAATAAAATAATTAATTAACTTGGTCAAATAGACAGCTATATAATGGCATTATGTCTAAATACGGGTAGATTCCTTAGCGTGTCACGCTTACCTTGACACAAACATCGTTTTTATAACGCGTGACATTCATTTCTGAATTTTCATGTCTATATTATGAACATTTTCAATCAAATCGGTAAGCGATTTTGAATATTGAAGATTTTTCTACGTTCTGTTGAGCAAATTTACGAGATATTTTCTCGCTTGTCACAAGTTTGTAAGTGAGAGGTCGTGGGTTCGAACCCCGACCGGGTCTGACCAAACTCTTGAAAGCGAGTAGTGACGGTTCTTTCGGCAAACACTCGGCATTACAAAATGAACGTCATGATTCTCAGTTTCGGATGGGAACTTAAGATAAACGAGGTCCCGTGTCACGGTAGACGTGGCACGATAAATTTAAAGAACACTGTTGTATAATGCCAAAAGCGAAACGGACAGGCAAAATTTCTGCACTTTCGTCTATAGTTGGAGACGTCTCGATATAGGTAAAATGTTCTTGACTGGGACGTTAAACCTCTCTCTCTCTCTCTCTCTCTCTCTCTCTCTCTCTCTCTCTCTCTCAAAGATAAGATACCCAAAGATTATGGAACGCCGTTTTAACATATATTCAAATATTTATACCTATCTTCAAATAATTGAACCTAGGTACAATTCATTTGAAGATAGGTATAATTCAATTATACCTAGGTATAATTCATTTAAAGATAGGAATAATTGAATTATACCTAGGTTCAATTCAAATGAATTGTACCTAGGTACAATTAAATTATACCTATCTTTAAAGGAATTGATCATTAATGCTTTGAAGTTTCAACGTAGTAAAATTCTATTTAAACCTATCTTCAAATCAATTAAAGAGATGTATCAATTATACCTAGGTACAAATGAATTATACCTAGGTCTAATTCTATTGTAGATAGGTTCAAATGAATTATACCTAGGAACAATTATTTGTTCCTAGGTATAAATATTTAAACCTAGGTATAATTCAATTGAACCTAGGTATAATTCAATTACACCTATCTTTAAAAAAAATTGGACCTAGGTGTAATTAATTGAACCTAGGTACAATTATTTGAAGATAGGTATAAATAATTGAATATATGTTAAAACGGCGTTCCATAAAAGATAAGAACTAGCCATAGATGGTGGATAGGTGTTAGTTAAATTCATTTTTTTATCCGAATTTAATTGACTTTTTTTTTTCTAATTTTCAACCGAATTCTGAAATGATATAGTTTTATTAGTAACATTTGAAATGTCGCTGGTTTCAGGTAGCAAACCAATGATTATTATAGCAATAAATCTAAACAAAATTTGAAAAACTTGAACTTCGCATTTTCCGAAGCATTGCCAGTCCTCCGAAACACTCAGTACCTCGTCATTCTATCTATCTATCTATCTATCTATCTATCTATCTATCTATCTATCTATCTATCCATTTTATTCTATCTATTTATCTATTTTTTTTTATTTTATTTTATTTTATATTATTTTATTTTATTTTATTTCATTTCATTTCATTTATAACAATGATTAAAAAACTGAAGATATGTTTATTTCAAAGGTATATTTTCGCCTTTATATGTAAACAAAACCGGTAAATTCTATTTATGTCACCATAAATTGCACTAAAATAATCCAACTACATGAGATGCATGACGTCAAAGCATAAATCACGTGATCACGCTTGCTACCGAATGACATTTTCAACATGGCGAGCAAGTCGAATGTTGAAACAGTTCGTGGGCAGGATTTCACTGTAGGTCCACGATATACAAATTTAACATACATTGGGGAAGGTGCATATGGCATGGTTGTGTAAGTATGAGTTTTATACACAATTATGCAACAAATTTGAATATTTCAAATAGAAATAATCACTGCACACAACCTAAAATGACATGTCTTTTTTATGGCAAAATTACGACATGCCTAATTATTTTCAAGGGTTTCTTTCAGTATGTACGATTGGTGCCATGAACACTGGGATGTTTTTATCCTACGAACCCGGAAATAAAATATTCATGATATTATTTCTTCATTCTTGGTGACCTAGTTTTCAATCGTAATTATCCATGCAACCCTAAATAATAAAATCAATAGGTAAATTATTAAAAAAAAAAAAAAAAAAGAGGGAAACCATTGATGCAATAAGACTTCTTCCTCCACCCCATCTCCACGCCCCACCCAAAAAAACTCCCCTAAATATCAACTAGGTTCCAACTAGACAGGTTATCTCTAGTGCATCCAGGTGTGCATGTGTAGGATTAGTGAAATATAATCCTCATTGGACACTCCAGGTGTGCATGTTTCCAGTTTATATAAATTTACTGTTTGTAACAGTGAATTATGCAAATTGAAATTACCCAAATTGAAATTGGGAGGTCCCATATCAGCACTGGAAGATCCATGTGTGCCAAAATCGAATAAACTTGTGTTGATCAACTTTGTTTGTCTTGATTGAAAATTTGATATATCATATACTAGTATATACAAATTACAAACACTTCAGCAATACTGTTGTCAAAACGGATGTGTATTATATTTTTATATCCGGAAACAATCAGACGATAACTACCTTGACAAATTGTTATAAATTAGGTGATTTTGATACTGTTTTTAATACAAAAAGGAAATGTATTCTAAAATTTGTCTTGACCAGAAAAATGACAGGTCCATCAGACTTTTACAGTAAAAATTCAAAGGTCCCAAAGTAAAATCAAATTGCCCCAGACCTCGAACCTGGGGAATTTTGAACCTCTGAAACTATTGCTGCCATAAGGATTTAATATGTAAAAAAGGTGAAAGTTACACCAGAAGCAATGTTTTACATTGTGCAAAAAGATACAACATTGTTCTAGTTTTTTTTTTAGCTCACCTGACTGAAGGTATTGTGAGCTTATTGCATGGTATGGTGAGTGTATGTGTGTGCATGCATATGTGCTTCATTAACATGTTTTTGACTTCTTCACTGAAACCGATAAACAGATTTTAATGGACTTGGTCAGAAGCATGTATGGGCCAGTGCAATTCAGATTTGTTCATGACATTGCCATGGCGCTACCAAAACTAGGCCAAGGTGACCTAGGGGTTAAAAAATCTTAAAGAATCTTCTCCGAAACTGATGATGGGAGAAAAATTTTGATGTGATATTTGGCTTCCTTAGGGTCTTAAGCCTGTAGTGTGTTCATTTTGAGATATTCGGTAGAAAAATGGGTTACATGTTTTTGTGTGAAAATTTTAGAATTTCAAAATTATCTTTTAAAAAATGCTATATCCTAATTTCAGTTTTGATGTCAACTTGAAATAACCTTCAAAATGAGGTCAAGGGCACAACCTATTTTTTAACCTTTGAGTTTTTAGTACCAAATGAACTGTAAAAAATTTTTTGCTTATTCTGTTTGATGAGCATTGAAAGATCAATGATTTATTCAATTTTTAATAAATCAGAAAATAACTTTTAGAGTAATTGCCCAACAATATGGTAATTTTTTGCAAATTTTGCTGTTTTTTGACAGTTTTTTTTTAACTGTCATAGGTAGGTAATAACAATTAATTGCAAAAATGGTCAGAATGACAAAATCTAACAAGAGAGCAAGTTTCATGACTGCGTGATAATCCATGTAAGAGTTGTTGTCCCTGAAATACAAAATTTTCACAAAGTTTGCTGTTATTGACTATGAAAACTTTTATAGATGGATAATTACAATTAACTATAAAAATGTTCAGCATGACAAGATCTAATATGGTAGCAAGTTTTGTATATATATGTTAATCCATGTAAGAGTTGTTGCCCCTGATATATTGATTTTTTTTTTTTCGCAAATTTTGCTGCTTTTGACTTTTTTTTTGAAAACATCTATAGATGGATAATAACAATAATATGCAAAAACTATATTAGGATCCATGTAAGAGTTGAAATGTAAGTTATTGTGAATTGGACTTTCTTTGACAATTATCATGAATTCAAACAATAAATTGTTGCCACAGAAATATTAATGTTTTGAGAACTTAAATTTTGAATTCTTGTAACGGAATTTTAAAATTTTAAGAATTTTTCTGTATGCAATCTTTAAAATACAAACAGTCATTGTCATTTTGAAATTAAAGCATTATGGTTAGACATAATTATCAGGTGAGCGTATCAGACCCATTGGGCCTCTTGTTTAATAAGTAAAAACCTTGTAGCAGCAACAGTTTATTTTCTACAGAAATATTTTAATGGTAATTGCAGATGTGCATAGCAATTTTCAGTTGCAGGTTACTAATGTAAGTGAAAAATTGCAAACTTAATTGATATAAATTGGATTTCTATGAAAGTTTTGCATAATTTACTGTCACAAAACATGAAGACTTGAACACTAGTAGTACAGCTGCCAAATTGCACAACCGGTAGTCACATTGCAACTCTAGTACCAGTTAGTTCTTATTACAGATGTAGAGTAATGGTGTTTAACGTCCCAGTTAAGAATATTTCACTAATATCAAAACCTCGCAAGCTATAGGCGAAAGTACAGAAATTTTGCCTGTGCATTGCACTGTTGGCATTATACAGCAGGGTTCTTTTTTGTGCCATGCCTGCTGTGACACATGATCTCATTTATTCTTAAGTTCCTATCTGAAAGAACTTTGACATTCATTTCGTAATGCTGAGTGCTTAGTGAAAGAACATTCAATACCCACTTTCAAGTCTTGGTCAGACCCGGTTGGGACTTGAACGCATGATATTCTATTTATGGAGGGAGCACTCTACCAACTGAGCTTCCACAGTGGTTAGTTCTTTCTAGAGAGGCAGGTCTAAATACTGCATTGTATAAGAAGGTAGTTGTAAGTTAACTTTTATGGAAGTTAATAAAAAATCTTCTTTTTTTTTTTTTTTTTGAAAATTTTATTTTATATGCATTATAAAATTTGTAATCTACAATGCTGAATTTTGTCTCAAAAGAAAAATACTTTTGCTATATTTTTTTCCTAGTTTAGCTATGCTATTTTCAAAGTGTTTGTATACCTACAATCTGCAGTTAGTTTAGCTATGCTATTTTCAAAGTGTTTGTATACCTACAATCTGCAGTTAAGGTTATATTTTTTGTGTCGCCTGACTAGGCAACATATAGGGATTACTTTCATCGGTGACGGCGTCCGGATTTCCTTGTCCGGAGCATAACATTGGTGTTGTACATACAAATGACTCCAAACTTGGTGTGCATGTTTCCGGCAATGACTCAAAGTGCAGTGCACAAGAACCGCTACTCTATCTTTTTCCGTTTTTGAATTATTTCCCTTTGATTGATTTTTATAGAGCATTTCTTGTCCGGAGCATAACTTTGGTGCAGTATGTTCAAATGACTCCAAACTTGTTGTACATGTTTCTGGCAATGACTCGAAATGCAGTGCACAAGAATCACAACTCTATCTTGTTCCATTTTTGAATTATTTCCCTTTGATTGACTTTTATAGAGGATTTCTTGTCCGGAGCATAACTTTGTCAACTACAGTCACTGCACTTAATGTCATTGCCAGAAACATGCATACCTGTCCTGATCCAGTTATCCCCCTAGGTAGACTGGGTCCCAGAACAAAATTACAACTGTATGCAGGGAATACGACATATGATATCAGTTTTGTGTTTTGCTGACAAAGTGATTATAGCAGAACTTAATTAACTTATACATTTTGTATTGTTAACTTCAGTTTGGCATTTATTAATCACTTCTATATTAAAAACACCTTAACACACTTGGATGCCTGAGTAAATGTAAGGTGTGATTTGATACAATGGCTGTTTACAACAATAGGTGAGACAATACCTCTCACCATCTAGTCCCAAATCAGTTGATTATTGGCTTTTGGGACCTGCAAATTTGTTTGCAAAATCGAATACTTCTCAAAATAGGACCTCCAAAAATTGAGACCTTTTTAATATAGAGTTAAGAACAAATATTGTTGGGACCTGAAAAATACCTCTCAAAATTGAGTACCTCTCAAAACTCAATCCCTCGAAATAGGGACCTGACTGTACTATGCAGTGTCAGGCGACACATCTGTTTCAAAGAAACATATCTAGTTTTTTTAATGAATTGTCAATTCTCTGATATTTGCAATTTAGTATTAAATTTACCAAATTAATTGTAATCTTTTTGCCAAATTCACTTATCCCTTGAAATTGATTATCCAATAAAAAGAATAGATTTATTGATTCAAAAAGATGTAAGTATATAACAAGCAAGTCAGCTATTATTTTTAAAAGGATGGTCCGGAAATATGTTACAATAACATATTTCTTGGAGAAATAATAGTCAAGCACTGTATACAGTATAATATACACGTAATAATGCTGAAACAAATGTTTGAATATTCAGATACAAATTAATTTCTGAAGGCTTTTGAATTGGAAATTGGTGCCCAAATATTCTTGCCTGGATGAGAACATGGAGTCAATGAATAAAATATTCTAATAGACAATAATAAGCTTATAATTACATCTGAAAGAATTAAATTGATACATGTATAGCAGCTTAAAGATGTTTCCTTTCTTCTTCATTTTATAAATGTCAAAGTTTATTCATTTATCCAAACAAGCACTAAAAAGTCAGAAAAGACTCTTCAATATAATAGATCTTTACAGTTCATCTGTGTCTTTTAACATGGTTATTTCCCTTTGAACTACTTTATTCTTTGTCATTCAAAGCAGGGGTTAACAACAATTTGTTGGGTTAAGGTAAAAATAAAATGGATATCACATGGTTTACTGCATACATGGTCTCAATAGTTGAATTTGGGTTTATTTTAAAGAATGATAAATAGATTATGATTTTGGTATTATAAAATACACATGTAGCCTTCAACTGAATAAGAAACACAGAAAAGGTAATAATTTTTATGTGTTTTATGCTACACACATCGTTTTCATCTAAGTGTTGTTCATTGTAAATTGTAGATTTGTTCTTCTTTGATGTCAAATATTGAATACCAGTAGAATTCGAGTTGAGTGTTTAACGTCCCAGTCAAGAATATTTCAATTTTATCGAGAAATTGCCAGCTTGTTTATTTTAAGTTCCCATCCGAAAGAACCGTGACTTTCATTAGCTCAACTGGCTAAAGCCAGATGAGCTTATGGCATGATGCGCGCGTGCGTGCGTGCGTCCGTCCGTTAACAGCAAAAACTCAGAAACTACTGGGCCAATTTTAGCAAAACTTTGCAGGAATGATCCCTAGAAGGAGTAGATGAAAATTTGTACAATTGGTTTCCATGGCAACCAAAAGTAGGTCACAGTGACCTAGAATGTAAAAAACCTAAAATAAGCTTCTTCTCTGAAACCATAGGTTATATTCAAAATCTGATGTGATATTTAGCTTCTAGAAACCCTTAAACATGTAGGTTGTACATTTCGTGAAATTCTGTCAAAAACTAGGTTACCCGTTTTTAGCGTTTTTCTGTCATACTTCGTAAAAAGTGAAAATAAGGCTTATAATGAGATATCAACTTTGAAAATCTTCTTCTCTGAAACCATGAAGCCTTAAGCTTTCATATTTGGCAGTTAATATCAGCTAGAGCCCCTTTACCAAGTTTGTACAAATGGTGGCCCCCGGTCTATTTTTGGCCCCACCTCAGGGGTCCATATATCTGCATATGCAAATATGGCTTATAATGGAAAATCAACGTTGAAAATCTTCTTCTCTGAAACCATGAAGCCTTCAGCTTTCATATTTGGCAGTTAATATCAGCTTGAGCCCCTTTACCAAGTTTGTACAAATGGTGGCCCCCGGTCTATTTTTGGCTCCACCCCAGGGGTCCATATATCTGCATATGCAAATATGGCTTATAATCGAAAATCAACTTTGAAAATCTTCTTCTCTGAAACCATGAAGCCTTCAGCTTTCATATTTGGCAGTTAATATCAGCTTGAGCCCCTTTACCAAGTTTGTACAAATGGTGGCCCCCGGTCTATTTTTGGCCCCACCCCAGGGGTCCATATATCTGCGTATGCATATAGCTTATAATGGAAAATCAACTTTGAAAATCTTCTTCTCTAAAACCATGAAGCCTTCAGCTTTCATATTTGGCAGTTAATATCAGCTTGAGCCCCTTTACCAAGTTTGTACAAATGGTGGCCCCCGGTCTATTTTTTGCCCCACCCCAGGGGTCCATATATCTGCATATGCATATATGGCTTATAATGGAAAATCAACTTTGAAAATAATCTCTGAAACCATGAAGCCTTCAGCTTTCATATTTGGCAGTTAATATTAGCTTGAGCCCCTTTACCAAGTTTGTGCAAATGGTGGCCCCCGGTCTATTTTTTGCCCCACCCCAGGGGTCCATATATCTGCATATGCATATATGGCTTATAATGGCAAATTAACTTTGAAAATCTTCTTCTCTAAAACCATGAAGCCTTAAGCTTTCATATTTGGCAGTTAATATCAGCTTGAGCCCCTTTACCAAGTTTGTACAAATGGTGGCCCCCGGTCCATTTTTGGCCCCATCCAGGGGTCCATATATCTGCATATTTATATATTGGAAATCAAATTAAAAAATTTTCTTCTCTGAAACTGTAAGGCATAATGCTTTTATATTTGGCATTTAACATCAGCTCAAGTCCCTTTACTAGGTTTGTACAAATGGTGGCCCCTGGGCCATTTTTGGTCCCACCCTAAAGGCCAATATATCTACATATGCATATATGGGAAATCAACTTTAAAAATCTTCTCTGAAACTGTAAGGCTTAAAGCTTTCATAATCAGCTCAAGTCCCTTTACCAGGTTTGTACAAATAAAGGCCCCTGGGCCATTTTTTTCCCACCAAGGGGCACATATATCTACATATACTTATATGGGAAGTCAAATTTAAAAATATTCTTCTCTGAAACTGTAAGGCCTATAGCTTTTATATTTAGCATTTAACGTCAGCTCAAGTCCCTGTACCGAGTTTATATAAATGAAGGCACAAGAACCATTTTTGTCAGTTGAGCTCCACAGGCCCTTTTGGGCCTCTTGTTTTGTAATGCTGAGTGCGTGAAAGAACAGTCACTACCCACTTTCAAGTCTTGGGTCAGACCTGATTGGGATTGGAACCCACGACCTTCCACTTATGTAGTAAGCACTCTACCAACTGAGCTACAGCAGTTGTCGGTAGTATTCGAATACCAGTCAGCACATATACATTATAACTTGCTTTAGAGTTCACTTCTATATAAAATCTACCTGTCTATTAAGTCCACTTTTGCTGAGTTCCCTGGGTGGTCTGTATACACAGGTTATACTGTATATTCAAATGCTTAATTTGAAATTTGATCAGCTCTTACACAAAGTGATATACACATAAACCATCATGTGTACAAAAAGCTATTTTATAATTTAAACATAGCTACAGTATGGTACTGTTCAGATTTAGACCTACAACACTGAACCACATCAATGTTTCCTGGCGGTCAGTTCCATTTGTTATCTACTTTATACAGTATTTTTGTGTAGAGGTTGCTTCCTCATGGATCAGTTATACTGACACAGGGTATGTGTTAGTCAGCAACACTGTGAGATAAAGTGTCTTTACTATGGTTACAATCCTCACTATAGGTTTGGTTACAAGAAATGTATCCTCAATATATAGAGTTTCAAGAAATGTATCCTCAATATAGGTTTGGTTACAAGAAATGTATCCTCAATATAGGTTTGGTTTCAAGAAATGTATCCTCAATATAGGTTCGGTTTCAAGAAATGTATCCCCAATATAGGTTTGGTTACAAGAAATGTATCCTCAATATAGGTTTGGTTACAAGAAATGTTTCCCTGAATATAGGTTTGGTTACCAGAAATGTATCCTCAATATAGGTTTGGTTACAAGAAATGTTTCCCTGAATATAGGTTTGGTTACCAGAAATGTATCCTCAATATAGGTTTGGTTACAAGAAATGTATCCCCAATATAGGTTTGGTTACAAGAAATGTATCCTCAATATAGGTTTTGTTACAAGAAATGTATCCCCAATATAGGTTTGGTTACAAGAAATGTATCCTCAATATAAGTTTGGTTACAAGAAATATAGTTTCAATATAGGCTTTAAACCTTATTCCTTGAATATGAAGACTGACATGCTACTGATAGAACCATATTTCCTAATATACCACATAGTGTTTTTGTAAATCTATTCTTGTTATATAATACAATTAATCCATTCCATGAAAGATTTTTATGTTTTTTAACAATAGAAGCTAGCTTCAAGCTTACGAATAACTAAAGCCTAACACCTTTGTAAGTGTGAAATATAACTTTGAGTTACCCAGCTCCGTCCTCTGTCTGTGTTATCACACCCAGCTTTGTCCTCTGTCTGTGTTATCACACCCAGCTCCGTCCTCTGTCTGTGTTATCACACCCAGCTTTGTCCTCTGTCTGCGTTATCACACCCAGCTTTGTCCTCTGTCTGTGTTATCACACCCAGCTTTGTCCTCTGTCTGTGTTATCACACCCAGCTTTGTCCTCTGTCTGCGTTATCACACCCAGCTTTGTCCTCTGTCTGCGTTATCACACCCAGCTTTGTCCTCTGTCTGTGTTATCACACCCAGCTTTGTCCTCTGTCTGTGTTATCACACCCAGCTTTGTCCTCTGTCTGTGTTATCACACCCAGCTTTGTCCTCTGTCTGTGTTATCACACCCAGCTCCATCCTCTGTCTGCGATATCACAATCTGTTCTGTGGTAAAGATCAATAAAATTCTCAAAACATTGTACAAATAGTTTTTTTTACTAGACCAACAAGCTTTAATGTGTATATAAACAGTATTGTTTCCTTTATTGTCTGTTATGTATTTGAAATATATCAATAAAATTGTTGTGCTGTTTGAATTTAAACATTTAGAGCAATTACTGGTAATAGGGAACAAAGATGTATTCATGTATTAAGAGTAAAATACAAACACAAACACACTCATGACACTGGTCCATATAAACAAAAAACAAAAAAAAAAAAAAAAACAAAAAAAAAAAAAAAACAAAAAACAAAAAAACAAGCAAACAAACAAACAAAGTCAAAACTTTGAAAACTGGCCATTTTAGTATCACACATGCACATGAACTTCAATCAAGGAAGTGTGGCGGAGTGCTTTGTGAGCAAATATTTTAAATGAGAGTCGCTCTATCAGTATATACTGATTGTGTTCAGGTGTTGCTCTAACAGGAGGTTTGTTGGTCTTGCCAACCCAGAATGTCCCAAACTTTGTTGGACCCTGAACATACCCATTTAAAATGCCTGACAGGAATGACGGATCTAGTGCCAGTAATTCAAGAAACAAATATGAAGCAAAGCAAATTAAAAAAATTCAAAAGTGAGTGAAAAAACAGATGAGACTAGATGGAGTTTGATTTGTATGTATACATTTTAACCCAATCTATGTTTATATCAGGTATATTTTCAGTCTGGTAAGTTTTTTTGGCTGATAAAAATCTCAGATATATGCAAGGTCATTTGTCCTCTTATCCGCAGGAAGTTCAGAAAAGTCAGAAAAAACCATTATGATAAACCATTATTGGTAGTCTGGTACTCCTACAGATGGTACAGAATATTTACTGGTCTATTTAGACCAGCACAAAGGTACAAATTAACAGCCTTGGACCTAGTTTGGGCTGGTGGAGCCATGACACTCACATATTATTTTTTAACAATTTTCTTTTTCTCATTTCAGATCAGCAACTGACAATATAACAAAACAAAAGGTTGCAATAAAGAAAATCTCCCCCTTTGAACATCAGACATACTGTCAACGAACACTAAGAGAGATCAAAATTCTTACCAGATTTAAACATGAAAATGTAAGTAGATTTTTAATATGTCATTAATCCAGGGGGTGAGGTTATGGCATGGTAAAGTGTACGTCCTTAAGTTCACACATCTGTAAACTTAAGTCTTCTCTTCTGAAACCAATGAGAAAATTAAAATGAAATTTGATATGGAAGGTCCTTGGTTGATAAACATTAAATATTGTATCCATGATGACTTAGCTGTTTGATATCCAGGATGCTTTAGCTGTTTGATATCCAGGATGACTTAGCTGTTTGATATCCAGGATGCCTTAGCTGTTTGATATCCAGGATGCCTTAGCTGTTTGATATCCAGGATAACTTAGCTGTTTGATATCTAGGATGACTTAGCTGTTTGATATCGGATGCTTGGCTGTTTGATATCCAGGATGCCTTAGCTGTTTGATATCTAGGATGCCTTAGCTGTTTGATATCCAGGATGCCTTAGCTGTTTGATATCTAGGATGACTTAGCTGTTTGATATCCAGGATGCCTTAGCTGTTTGATATCTAGGATGCCTTAGCTGTTTGATATCCAGGATGACTTAGCTGTTTGATATCCAGGATGCCTTAGCTGTTTGATATCCAGGATGATTTAGCTGTTTGTTATCCAAGAAGGCAGCTGTTACTATAAATAGCAAAAAACTATAAATAGCCTTAACTGATTTATTTATGTATGTTTGTGTAATATTTACCATATACGCAAAAAAGGTTCAATTTTAGCCAAAATCTTTAAAAATTTTCTCTGAAAATACTCTTTATATATAGTTATGAGAACTACTTTTTGGTATATATGATATTGCTGTCATGGATGTTTCAGTCATAATTTGGGAAAAGTTGTTATATACATCCATGTATGTTTAAAAAAAAACCCAAAAAACCTAAAATGCAGAGGTGATTCAGGTGAGTGATTTTGTCCTATTGAGCTTTATGTGAAAATTGTAACATCATTAGGGGTGGTAAATCTTTGATTAAATACCTTGAAAAAATTATTTCCAGTTTTCACAGTAGTCTATAAACTGTTGGTTTGTAAACTGCTACAGAAGTCTATACTGTTGGTTTGTAAACTGCTACAGAAGTCTTTATACTGTTGGTTTGTAAACTACTACAGAAGTCTTTATACTGTTGGTTTGTAAACTACTACAGAAGTCTATATACTGTTGGTTTGTAAACTACTACAGAAGTCTTTATACTGTTGGTTTGTAAACTACTACAGAAGTCTATATACTGTTGGTTTGTAAACTACTACAGAAGTCTTTATACTGTTGGTTTGTAAACTGCTACAGAAGTCTATATACTATTGGTTTGTAAACTACTACAGAAGTCTTCATACTGTTGGTTTGTAAACTACTACAGTAGTCTATAAACTGTTGGTTTGTAAACTGCTACAGTAGTCTATAAATTGTTGGTTTATAAACTACTACAGAAGTCTATAAACTGTTGGTTTGTTAACTGCTATAATAGTCTATAAACTGTTGGTTTGTTAACTGCTATAATAGTCTATAAACTGTTGTTTTGTAAACTGCTATAAAAGTCTATAAATTGTTGGTTTGTAAACTGCTACAGTAGTCTATAAACTGTTGGTTTGTTGACTGCTACAGTAGTCTATAAACTGTTGGTTTATAAACTGCTATAAAAGTCTATAAACTGTTGGTTTGTAAACTACTACAGAAGTCTATAAACTGTTGGTTTGTTGACTGCTACAGTAGTCTATAAACTGTTGGTTTATAAACTGCTACAGTAGTCTATAAATTGTTGGTTTATAAACTGCTACAGTAGTCTATAAACTGTTGGTTTGTTAACTGCTATAATAGTCTATAAACTGTTGGTTTGTAAACTGCTACAGTAGTCTATAAACTGTTGGTTTATAAACTACTACAGAAGTCTATAAACTGTTGGTTTATAGACTACTACAGTAGTCTATAAACTGTTGGTTTATAAACTACTACAGAAGTCTATAAACTGTTGGTTTATAAACTACTACAGTAGTCTATAAACTGTTGGTTTATAGACTACTACAGTAGTCTATAAACTGTTGGTTTATAAACTACTACAGAAGTCTATAAACTGTTGGTTTATAAACTACTACAGTAGTCTATAAACTGTTGGTTTATAAACTACTACAGAAGTCTATAAACTGTTGGTTTATAAACTACTACAGTAGTCTATAAATTGTTGGTTTATAAACTACTACAGAAGTCTATAAACTGTTGGTTTGAAAACTGCTACAGTAGTCTATAAATTGTTGGTTTATAAACTACTACAGAAGTCTATAAACTGTTGGTTTGTAAACTGCTACAGAAGTCTATAAACTGTTGGTTTGTTAACTGCTATAATAGTCTATAAACTGTTGGTTTGTTAACTGCTATAATAGTCTATAAACTGTTGGTTTGTAAACTGCTATAAAAGTCTATAAACTGTTGGTTTGTAAACTGCTACAGTAGTCTATAAACTGTTGGTTTGTTGACTGCTACAGTAGTCTATAAACTGTTGGTTTGTAAACTACTACAGAAGTCTATAAACTGTTGGTTTGTTGACTGCTACAGTAGTCTATAAACTGTTGGTTTATAAACTGCTACAGTAGTCTATAAATTGTTGGTTTATAAACTGCTACAGTAGTCTATAAACTGTTGGTTTGTTAACTGCTATAATAGTCTATAAACTGTTGGTTTGTAAACTGGTACAGTAGTCTATAAACTGTTGGTTTATAAACTACTACAGAAGTCTATAAACTGTTGGTTTGTAAACTGCTACAGTAGTTTATAAACTGTTGGTTTATAAACTACTACAGTCGTCTATAAACTGTTGGTTTATAAACTACTACAGTAGTCTATAAACTGTTGGTTTGTTAACTGCTATAATAGTCTATAAACTGTTGGTTTGTAAACTGCTACAGTAGTCTATAAACTGTTGGTTTGTTAACTACAGTAGTCTATAAATTGTTAGTTTATAAACTACTATTAGTTTATAAACTACTACAGTAGTCTATAAACTGTTGGTTTGTTAACTGCTACAGTAGTCTTTAAACTGTTGGTTTATAAACTACTACAGAAGTCTATAAACTGTTGGTTTGTTGACTGCTACAGAAGTCTATAAACTGTTGGTTTATAAACTGCTACAGTAGTCTATAAATTGTTGGTTTATAAACTGCTACAGTAGTCTATAAACTGTCGGTTTATAAACTACTACAGTAGTCTATAAACTGTTGGTTTATAAACTGCTACAGTAGTCTATAAACTGTTGGTTTATAAACTACTACAGAAGTCTATAAACTGTTGGTTTATAAACTGCTACAGTAGTCTATAAACTGTCGGTTTATAAACTACTACAGTAGTCTATAAACTGTTGGTTTATAAACTGCTACAGTAGTCTATAAACTGTTGGTTTATAAACTGCTACAGTAGTCTATAAACTGTTGGTTTATAAACTGCTACAGTAGTCTATAAACTGTCGGTTTATAAACTACTACAGTAGTCTATAAACTGTTGGTTTATAGACTACTACAGTAGTCTATAAACTGTTGGTTTATAAACTACTACAGTAGTCTATAAACTGTTGGTTTATAAACTACTACAGAAGTCTATAAACTGTTGGTTTGTTGACTGCTACAGTAGTCTATAAACTGTTGGTTTATAAACTGCTACAGTAGTCTATAAACTGTTGGTTTGTAAACTGCTACAATAGTCTATAAACTGTTGGTTTGTTAACTGCTACAGTAGTCTATAAATTGTTGGTTTATAAACTGCTACAGTAGTCTATAAATTATTGGTTTGTTAACTGCTACAGTAGTCTATAAATTGTTGGTTTGTTAACTGCTACAGTAGTCTATAAACTGTTGGTTTGTTAACTGCTACAGTAGTCTATAAACTGTTGGTTTGTTGACTGCTACAGTAGTCTATAAACTGTTGGTTTGTTGACTACAGTAGTCTATCAATTATTGGTTTGTAAACTGCTACAGAAGTCTATAAATTGTCAGTCTATAAATTGTTGGTTTATAAACTGCTACAGAAGTCTATAAACTGTTGGTTTGTAAACTGCTACAGTAGTCTATCAATTATTGGTTTGTAAACTACTACAGTAGTCTATAAATTGTCAGTCTATAAATTGTTGGTTTATAAACTGCTACAGTAGTCTATAAACTGTTGGTTTGTTAACTGCTACAGTAGTCTATAAACTGTTGGTTTGTTAACTGCTACAGTAGTCTATAAACTGTTGGTTTGTAAACTGCTACAGTAGTCTATCAATTATTGGTTTGTAAACTGCTACAGAAGTCTATAAATTGTCAGTCTATAAATTGTTGGTTTATAAACTGCTACAGTAGTCTATAAATTGTCATACTATAAATTGCCAATCTGTAAATTGTCAGTGTATAAATTGCCAGTCTGTAAATTGTAAGTCTGTAAACTGTCAGTCTCTATTCTGTAAATTCTAATCTGTAAAATGGTAGTCTCTTTTCTGTAAATTGTAAGTCTACAAATTGTAAGTCTTTAAATTGTTAGTCTGTAAATTGCCAGTCTATAAATTGTTAATCTATAAATTGTATGTCTACAAATTGTAAGTCTGTAAATTGTCAGTCAATAAATTATCAGTCTCTATTCTGTAATTTGTAAGTCTATAAATTGCCAGTCTATAAATTATCTTTTAATTGTAGGTCTATAAATTGCCAGTCTATAAATTGTCAATCTCTATTCTGTAAATTGTAAGTCTGTAAATTGTCAGTCTCTATTCTTCAAATTGTAGGTCTATAAATTGTCAGTCTACCAGTCTGTAAATTTCCAGTCTATAAATTGCCATTCTTTAAATTTCCAGTCAATAAATTGCCAGGCTGAAATTGCCAGACTAAGGTAAATTGCTGGCTTGTGATTTGTTAACCAGAAAAATAATCTGGCTATAAATTGTCAGTCTATAAATTGTCACTATTTAATATCTGGTCTATAAATTACTAGCCTGTAAATTTCTAACCTATAATTTATTGCTCTATAAATCCTGGTTTTATAAATTGCCTTTGTAAATTGCCAGCAACTGATTAGCTGGCATGTGGATCACTAACCTGTAAATTGTCATCGTTAGAACTGTATTCATCTCATGATTTTTTATGAAGTTACTAGTATTATACCAGATTTTGTTGTACTTTCAGATAATCAATATTCAAGATATACTCCGTGCACAGACAATAGAGGAGATGAAAGATGTGTATCCTTTGTTGTAAATTGAGTGAGAATTAGATATAAATGGTGGTAATTGAGGAGATTTATAGGTCAAAGTTCATCATTAGATTTACCTTATGAAGTTTTATAAGTCAAAAGTTGTGATTTGGGAATAAATAGGTCATAGTTCATGATTGCATTAAGTTTTATAAAGGCTAGGGTTTCCAAAACTGATAACCGAAATCGCCTTGGCTACTAATAATTTCAAGATTTCTTTGAAAACCATATCATTTTCACATTTTGAAAAAATATTCTGTCAAAAACACTATATGTATCACCATTTTGTCCAAAATGGCTGCTTATTATAATTTTCAACTTTTGGAAACCTAGAGAAGATGATAATATGTTGTAGAGATCAAAATGCTATGATTCAGAGATGTAAGGGTCAGAGTTTATCAAAGAGTAAAGTTGATATGCTGGTAATTTGTTAAAGAGGTCAGAGTTCATATGAATGAGAGGTTTATAGGTCAAAGTTCATCACTGGGATGGATGTATTGTGGTCAAAGGTAATGTAATGAAAATTTGTTTAAAAGGTCATTGCTCATCTAATCTGGGTACTTAAGTTTAAAGTGCAAATAGAATGCTGTATTTAAAAAATAAACCTTGCTGCCCTCCTTTGCACAGAATAGAATATAAAACTTCAATACCACATAAATGGCAACGGTAAAAAATGAGAACTTAAAAACCAATGTCCCATGTTACAGCAGCTATGCATGATAAAGAACCTTCCTTGTACATTGCCCTAAGCACACTGCAAAAGTAAAAATTTCTGCCACTTCATCTATAGCCGGTGATGCCTTGATATAAGTAAAATATTATTGACTTCAACATAAAACCCAATTAAATCGATCAATAAATCATTTACAGCTGGTGACATCATAATATAAATTTATAAACAGTATATAAATCATAAAAAATAAATAGTATTATTAAAACATTTCAGTGTTTTAACTGTTTACACTAACGTGAAGTGTTTATGCCATGGTGGTTATTATTCAGTGTTGATACCAGTGGATCTAATTCCCTGCGGAGTGTATTAACTGTCGGTAATTCTAGATTATAGTGTCTGATTATGTGAAATTTCTTAGAAATCCTAAATAAAAGCTTCAGGGAAAAAAATCACAGCAAGTTTATACGACTATTTTAGCAAATTCAGGTCATTGTTGGAATTGAGATAATTGCTATAAATGTAAGGTTCATTTATTTCCTTGAGATTTTTACATTTGTTTTTCCGTTTTCTATTCTCGCTTCGTCAGGATATCTTGATTTATACATTTAAAGCATATAAAGACGTCTTTTTAGTCCTTTTCTGTTATTTAACTATTGAAGGACCGTATAATTGTATAATGATTGTTATTATATCATCGTTTAGGTTTGATTGATTGGTAACAATTATTTTGGGGACAACATGTAACGATGTTATTGATTTATATGGATGCATGAAGTAGGGAAAAAAAACATTACTGTACTTAGGCGTTATTGAGAGATATGTCAGTCTTTGATTGGTATTTATATGTGTGTAAAAAACGCATTAGCTTGGTTGAATGAAACTTGTGAGGACAAAAAGAGTTACATTAAATTTTTCAGAGTAGAAACTTGATAGAGATTACCGGTACTCAGAGAATCAACATTTCATTTATATTTATATTTTAAATTTAAAAAAAAAAATAATTTTCATACAATTTCTGCTTTGTGGTTTCAAGTTAAATGGCCATTTTGAAATAAAATACAGTTCAAATAAAAATTTTAAAATTCATCAGGAAGAATTATTGATCAGCAATTGTATTGTAAAATTCACATTTTGTAATTGAAATTAAACTTTGCTATAGTTGATTTACTGTGCTTCAAAAATGCCCTAAAATATTTACTTTGTATTTTAATGGTCCATAGACTTTTGGCTTCTATGATCCCTAAGTATCCCTAAATTGTGATTTTTATGGTCCATAGTCGCCCACAAAATATTAATAACTTGTGATTTTCAATGTCCATGGACACCCTAAAATATTTATAATACCTATTGAATTCCTATGATGAACTCATTGTAGAAAATTTAGAACATTAGGCAATGACACACTATTTTTCACATACATTGTGCATATGAATACACGTAAATTTAAAATGGGGATTCCCAGACCTACTTTTATCAATCTATTTTAAACATTCAAGCCATCACATTTTAAATTGTTATTTAATTAAATATACATTGAAATTGAAAGAAAAAAAATTGAATTTTAAATTAATAAATAAATAAATCATTTGTTTCAATTTTTATTGTATACTTAAAAAATATCTCCATCGTCAGGGTGTTCTAATTGCTACACGGCACACTGCTTGCGGGCCACTACCATACAAGCTATGAGCGATGTTGGTGTTGAGACCAGACAGATAATGTTTATGAGCGGTCATCGTAATGAGGTTTCTGTCAGGGGCTACTCTCGCAACTGTTCAACCATGCAAAAACATGCTTTAAGTTCGCTTCTTTCATTAACTGTCACTGGTAATACTTCTGTTGTAATTCCCTCAGCCTCTGACCATGCTTCTTCTTCTCTACCCCAACTGATAATCATGTGATGGTTCCATGCTCGGACCTGTGCACAACCCAGTCCAACAAAACCTCGCACATTGATGTTTCCACTACCCTGTCATCCATACAATCGGGATTTTTGACAAATTCACTGTTTAATAGCTGTAATTTAACAATCAATATGAATTTGTAACTTTGTTTGTCTATTCGAATAAAATTGTATGAAATGTTCTTTTGTTTCCAGCGTACTATTTTTTAAGTTGTCTATTATGTCACACAATCATTTAGAAGGCGGGAATTATTTTGATTGACATATTGGCTGTTACCAGAATGTTTACATTGCCGACAGATTCAGTATATTCTTGTTTGTATGATGCAATCGTGAAGTTTGTAGAATGTTAGGAATAATATTGTAAATATAAGAATTGGCTGTCATTTTTTCCTGGGTTATCAAGGAATGAACCAGATTTTAAAACTAGCAAATCTAAAATGAGCTGCTTCACAGTTTATCAGATTTGCTAGTTTTAAAATCTGGTTCATTCCTTGATAACCCAGGAAAAAATGACAGTCAATTCTTAAATAATTACTGTTGACTTTGTTCATAGAATGCCAAAAATATTTACTTGTGATGTTTTTGGTTCATAGGCTGTCAAAAATATTTACTTAAGAAACCATAGGTCCGAAATATTTACTTGTACTAAAGATTCTCATGGTCTACAATTACACAAAAGTTATTAATTGGTGACTTTTGTGGCCTAAAGGTACCCTAAAATATTTACTTCTGATTTTTATGGTCAATAGGCACCTTAGAATATTGACTTTTAAGTCTTGGATTCCAAAGGCACTGCAAAAAATTTTAATTCGACTTACAATTTTTATATAAGCATAATAAATTGTTTAAAAACCTTTAAAAGAAAATAACTTAAACTTTAGCTGGCTTTATATATGATGTCATAAACATTAGGTTCTGATGTCATACATTTTATACTGGTGTCATAACTTGTCATAAACTTGACACTGCATCAGATGTCATAAACATGACACTGCATCAGGTGTCATGAACATGACACTATATCAGTTGTCAAACTAAACCTCATGTAATAAACATGACACTCAGATGTCATAAACATGACACTTTCTTTTTTTTTGGGTGGGGGGGGGAAGGATCTTAAATATTATACCATTTTAATGAAAACAAAAAATTGTCAGGAAACAAATTTTGCTAAAAATGTGCAAAATAAAGGTTTTAACAAGTTGAAGGAGATTAAGTAGACTTTACAATGACCAACAATAGCATGTTAAATATCACCCATTTCATTTTTATTACCTCACTGTAAAAACTTGTGGTTATGTTCAGAATTTTAGGTGGTAATAAAAAAATGGATATACATACCAGTAATGGTTATTTGTAGTTTAGTGTATGGAGGATATCATCATTAATGCCACTTTTTTTTTTTTTTTTTTTTTGGTAATGTGTTTTTATTCTATAGAAATCACAATCCTTCACACAATATGTGTGAGTAAATTTGTTATAATACAGAAGTATATAAGATAGTAAATACGTAATTAATTAATAAATCATTATACATATTTACAGTACATATCTGTCTAAAGTTCAACACTGAGGAAACAAAAAAAGAATTGATGACCAGCTGTCGAAAAGCCGATGTATGAATAGTTAGTGACCGAAAAGCTGCTGATATCTATACTGCAACATATGCCGATATATTTAACGAGAGTAGGTGATTAGTTTTCGATTCGAAATCAATTCGTTAGCTCAGTGTTAAACTTTCGACAGGCCAGTACTGTAACAATAACTACATTCTATAGAAAAAGAAAAGTGTGTGTGTGTGTGTGTGTGTGTGTGTGTGTGTGTGTGTGTTGTAGAAAGCGACAGAGAGAAAACGAGAGAGAGAGAGAGAGAGAGAGAGGTGGGCGTCCGATCTTGCGAGTTCTAACGCACTAGATCAATGTCCAACGCTCATAAACACGCATGGATATCCCATGAATCACTTTAAAGAGGTCAATACATGCGGTTTATGATACTGTGGATATATAAAAATATTGTTTGTTGACATATATGTTATATATATAAAGATATGGATTTTATTTTTTTCTTGTACCGTAAGTTATCTTTCCTTTTATTTTTTTGATAATTTATTATAACTAAATATATTTGAAAGAGTGTTCTTTTGCTACGCTACGTTATCAAAAGAAAATCATGTCATGCGTAAAATGTGTAAACAAAAATTTAGGATTATAACATTATAATGTTTCGTACTCAAAAATATTTACCAATATGTGCCAATATTCATAGTATTCATTGAAGTTACAGTTTTTAAATAACAAATATTTTTCAGCTGCAAATTTGGTTTCAATATAGTGTCTTAGTGAATTTAAATTTGGCTTTTGTTTTTGTAATCTTTTGCTGTAGATAAAACCTTTAGTATTTAATATTAACCAGTTCAGTGCTTTATTTTCCTTACCAGCGAACTCTGTACCAAAAATGATTGTTTGCTTATCCAACCGGAATGTTTTTCTAAATTTAATTTCAAACATTTTTTGCAAGCTGTCCCATATTTTGTTTACGTAACTACATTGGAAAAATAAGTGTTCAATGGTTTCGTCGTGGATATTGCAGAATGTGCACAAGTTTGATTTAACAAATTTAATTTTATACAGGAATGAATTAGTAGCCAGAATTCTGTGTAAGATTCTATATTGTAACCATTGTACAGCAGTTTCTTGACAGCATTTAAAGGATAACATATAGTTCTTTTTCCATTGTTCTTCTGGAAAATCATATCCCAATTCTTTCCACTTACACTGCGCTGTGGGAATAGTGTTGCATTTGCATAAAATTTTATAGATTTGTTTACAACCTGATTTGTAACTCATTAAGACTTTAATATTTTGAGGTATAAAGGGCTGTGATGCCTTGGAGGATATATTATTTCCACCATATCTAAATACAAATAGCTTTATTGCTTTAATTAATGTGGAATATTCCAAAAAATTGGTTTTTATTTCAGATGTCTTCTTGAAATCTTCAAAATGTAGAAATTTACCATTTTTGTCTAAGATATCATTTATATACATAATACCTGCTTTCCAGTAATTTTTATAGAAAAGTGTTTTCTCCCCTATTACTATGTCATTATTATACCATATATTATGTAATTCTAAATTTTCTCTTTCTGATAATTTAGCTTTGTTTTGTACTATACCCCAGCTATATAACACATCTTTCCAAAAAAGGTTACTACATTGTAGTTCTTTCCATCAGCAAAATAGTATAGTCGTTTCCGAAATACATAAGTTCATTGATACTAGAGTTTGTTTCAGACTCAAAGAGATATTTCCATTTTGAATCATTTAAAATGAGTCTTCTTATCCATGATGTCTTAAGAGCAATCAAAAAATTGTAAATATTGATCATTTTTAATCCCCCCTCATCATGGTCCTTATTTAATATCTTTCTTTTAATTTTTTCTATTTTTGATTGCCATATGAATTTATAAAATAGTTTGTTTAACTCATCTAAAAATTTAACTGGTGGGTTGGGCAGGGATATAAGTAAATGAACCATTTGAGAAATTATTATAGTTTTCACAAGTGTAATTCTGCCAATTACAGTTAATTTTCTTTTACTCCATAGGTTCATAATGTTTTTCATTTTCTAGAGTACGTGTGTATAGTTTAATCCATTCATCTTAAATAAGTCTACTGAAAAGTTTATACCTAATAAAGTAAAATTTTCCGACCCCCATTCCAGCTTCCACCTATCATGGTGATAAACATCTCTAGAAAATTTTTTCTTACCTATCCATATAACTTTAGTTTTTAAAGTGTTAATACATAAACCAGATATTTGAGCGAATAGATCTAATATTTGAAGTGCACTGTCTAGAGACTTGGGAGACCCATCTAAAATGAGACTTGTGTCATCCGCATACTGCGAAATTTTATATTCTTCTCCATTTATTTCTATACCTTTAATTTCTTTAGAATTTCTTATAAGGATAGCCATCACTTCTGCACACAGAATAAAAATATAGGGCGATAAAGGATCTCCTTGTCTACATCCTCTTTGTAAAGAAAAGCTTTCGGACAAAAATCCATTTTGTAGAACTGCTGAATTTGAGTGTTTTAAAAAAGTAGCAATCCAGTTCATAATTGAATCTTTAAAATTAAACAGTTTTAAAACATCTTTTATAAAATCCCAGGATACCGAATCAAAAGCTTTTTCAAAATCTATAAGTACTAACAGACCAGGTATGTCATGTTCTTCAGTATAATGCATGATGTCGTAAATTAATCTAATGTTTTCCCCTATGTATCGTCCTTTTAGAAACCCCGTTTGATCCTTATTGATAAGTTTGTCTAATACCCTTTTAATTCTATTTGCTATGCACCCACTTGCAATTTTGTAAGTAATATTCAACAGGCTAATGGGTCTCCAATTTTTTATATATTTTTTGGGTTTATTCGGTTTTGGCAAACATGTTATTACTCCAAATTTTTGTGTAACAGATAGAACACCTTTTCTATTACCATAATTTATGGAACGAACTAAATATACCCCTAAATTGTTCCAAAATAATTTAAAAAATTCTGCACTAAAACCATCCGACCCAGGGCTTTTGTTATTTTTCGTTGTCTTCAAAAAGTCAAGCGCTTCTGTATATGTGATGCCACTTCTTGTTTATTTTTTTTTTCCTGTCATCGTAATACTAGCAGTTAAGATGTGTAACGTGGTATGTTTTTTTTATATCCAGTTACACATAATGATTCATAACAATGCATATTTGTAATATTTTTATAAATTTTCGTGATATGTGAAAAAAAAAAATTCAAGCCTAGTAGAGTGTTAGCCAAATTACAGACACAGATCTTAATATTAAAAAATATTAATGTAAATTTATTTTTTTTTTTTAGAGTCAAACAAAAGGGTTGCTATATTAACAGTCTGAAAACATTTTATTCCTTAACAATTTCTCAGTTATATTGTACAATGTTTGATGGAGACAGACATGTACAAATTATTAAAAACACAGAAGCTCAGTAACGACCATGTGTGTTATTTCTTGTACCAAATATTACGAGGCCTCAAGTATATTCACTCAGCAAACGTTTTACATAGAGATCTCAAACCCAGTAACTTGCTTCTCAACACAACCTGTGATTTAAAGGTAAGTGTATGAAGGATGATTTAGAGTTCAAAGCTTAGTAAAACCTGATTTTGCAAGCGGTTGAATACAAGATATGCAACAATAAAAAGTAACGTTTCAATTACAGCAGAATGTGAACCCATGAGACAAAACGATTTCTCTTCATATATATATCTTTTAGTAAAAATAATATTATTCATCTTAAAAAATCTTTTTGTCGTTTTTTTCCACTGAATTATGATCCTTTCCAATTAGAAAAAAGTAGTCTCTGTTTGAGATAGCCTACACATGGGCACATGGGGAGTGATATGGAAAAAGTATTGTACGACCAATTCAGTGAGATAAATCTATCACATATGCAAAAATATATATATCTTTAATTATATATCATGATATATTGTTGGGCCTTAAAGTTTATAATTCAAACCATTGTTGTCATTATATTTAACAATTTCTTTCTTCTTTTTTTTTCAATTTTATCTCACATTGGTCATATTACTACAACAATTAAAAAAAAAAAATGGCTTTTTATACAAATTTTGAGTGCAACTTAAGATGTTATCTTACTTTTCAGATTTGTGACTTCGGACTAGCCAGGGTAGCTGATCCTGATCATGATCATACAGGATTCCTAACAGAATATGTAGCCACAAGATGGTACAGGGCACCAGAAATCATGCTTAATTCCAAAGGTTATACCAAATCAAGTATCCTTTAAAAAATAATCTTTACATGGACCAGTAGTTTTTGTAATATATTGCTTGAAGACTAATATCTGTTGGTTTAGGGCCAGGGTTCACGATGCCATTCGCTTTTTTCGCAAAATGAGAGAGAAAAAAAATTGGCGATAAAAAATAAACATTGGCGAAAGTCATGGCAATAAATTTTTTTTACATTAACAGGTTCACCACGCTTCACTGACATGAGCAGAGAGTCGTTAAAGCAACAGGTTTCTGTCTCTGTCTGCATGGTTATCAAACCATAAATCTAGAGAATTAAGAATGAGTGTTAAATTGGGTCACCGAAGCCTTGACATGATGTTGATTAAACAAAATTCTATGTGTGAAGGTGTTAATTACACATGGAATAATCATTTAACGAGATTAATTACCGGTGTAAGCGAGTGTTACCAAGCAGCGTTTATGGATAATCAAAAGTACTGGTAATTGCTAAATTAGATTGAGATTATCAATTATCAACTGTTGTTGTTCTTCATGTCATCAGACATGCAATTTATAAAACAATTTATTTCTCTTAAGTTTGGCAAATAAAAAAATTCTGGCAAAAATTATGGAGAAAAAAAAATTTTGAAGTCAGTGTGACCCCTGTTTAGGGCCAAATACATATATATATATATATATATATATATATATATATATATATATATATATATATATATATATATATATATATATATATATATACTGTAAATCAGGAAATTAATGCGAGCAAGAAATTAATGCGAAAAATGCGAGGCACATTTAATCACATTAATTTCTTGTCGCATTTATTTTCCAAATTTCATTTTCGATTATATTTATTGTAAATTGAGTTACCTCCCTTAACCGGAAGTTGTTATCGTAACTGATTAATTAGAGCACATTCTCATTTAGCGGTAAATAGTTGCTGTTTCTGTCCTATTGGAAATTTTGCAACGAGTGGAATCGTGACTGATACATCATTTTTAACCTTCACTGGAACCTCAAATTGAAAGTACTGTGATTATAAGTAATCTAATATTCTAAACTCGTGAGTTGAAGATGAAGATCAGTTGTACACACGCCGACATGGACGTGCTAATTTTGAATACTTTATTTTAATAAAAACTCCAAGCGGTTTATTTGAGTATGTTTGTTTTTTTAAACCATGCGTTTCTTTGTTCTGATAATCCTTTATCACCCTGGTTAATTTAAAACAATGGGTCATTGGCGCATAAAAATTTTCCCTCGGCACACCTCACTGTTTATTTTAATAATGTCTGCGGAAAGTTTGTTTATAACGACTTTATAAATGAAGACATAGTATAATAATTTCTGAGTCCATAATTTAATGTTTATAATTATAAGATAAAAGTAGGCAAAAATTTTAAAATTTGAAATTTAAAAATTCGCATTAATTTCAATACGCATTTTACTCCAAAATCGGCAATTCGCATTAATTTCATGACGCATTAATTTCCTGATTTACAGTATATATATATATATATATATATATATATATATATATATATAAAGTCATTCATAAGAAATGTTTTACAATTTATCACAAATTTTAATGTATCATTTAACATGTTTTTATTTATTTAACATGATTATAACATATATAACTATTGTTTTCCTTAACCAGTGTTTTTACAGTTGATGTTTGGTCAGTCGGGTGTATTTTAGCAGAGATGTTGTCCAATCGACCACTGTTTCCAGGAAAGCATTGTATCCTTTATTTTTAATACCAGTAATTTGATGAAGTCTTGTATCAATTAAGTAAAATTGATTAAGATAAAGACTTGAAGTCATGTTCAATCATTGAACCTTGCTGTCTAGGGATTTTAATTGGCTACAACTTGACTTTGTAATGTTTATTTGCAAAACTTTTCAGTGCTCAAGAAAAAATCCATAGATAATAAATGGAAGGTTTTTTGGGGGTAGGGGTAGGATGGGTTGGTTGGTAAGTGATCTTAAGCACTGGCTTAATAATCTCCAGTCACCTAGTTTCAGATTCCACATGCAAAGATTCAAGTGTGATGAATCTAGTTTCCTTTTCAGTCTTATTGGGTTTTTCTTGGGCACTCTGGTTTCCTCCATTATACCAAAACTAACCACCTGGATCAAAGCTAAAAAAAATAACTAGAAAATACAACACAGTTATCTTCATTTCACTTCTAAATAAAATTGTGTCTTGTTGAGATTAGCTAATATAATGTGATGTAAAACATACACTGGTTAAATATTTTATTTTGTGGTGGTTTTATTTGGCTTTATTTGTGGCTTAGTCACAACATTTAGTTTAGATTTACTAGAACACTAAAACAAGTCAATTATCTCAGTTATTACCAAACAGTGAAAAATAGACACTGCAAAAATAAAGTAATATACAGTACATATATACAGTTAACAAACCTAACAAGCCTTTTATACATTGTAACCAATACAGTAGCCCATTTGGTAGAGTGCTTGCTTCCCAAGTGGGAGGTTGGGGTTGGAATTCTGGCCAGGTGTGACCAAGACTTGAAAGTTGGTAGCGACTGTTCTTTCGCAAAGCACTTAGCATTTTAGAAATGAAAGTCATGGGGTCCTTCAGATGAGACCTTGAAAACTCATGCCCCATATCACTGTGGACATGGTATGTTAAAGAATGCTTTCTTCACATTGCCCTAAGCAAAATGCAAAGGTTAAGATTTTTTTCCCCACTTTTCCTATAGCAGGTAACATCTCGATATAAGTGAAATATTCTTGACTGGTACATAAAACCCCCATTAAATCCATAAAAAAATCAAAACCTTTTATAAATCGTAAAGTTACTGTGTGGGTTAAAAAATGTATTCATGATTTTCATGTTACTAATCAGTCATAAAATTGAATATCTATCTCTTCTTAAATCAGGGTCTGACCCAAGACTTTAAAGTGAGTAATGACTGTTCTTTCGCCAAGAACTCTGGGTCTGTCCCAAGACTTGAAAGTGAGTAATGACTGTTCTTTCGCCAAGAACTCTGGGTCTGTCCCAAGACTTGAAAGTGAGTAATGACTGTTCTTTCGCCAAGAACTCTGGGTCTGTCCCAAGACTTGAAAGCGAGTAATGACTATTCTTTCGCCAAGAACTCTGGGTCTGTCCCAAGACTTGAAAGTGAGTAATGACTGTTCTTTTGCCAAGAACTCTGGGTCTGTCCCAAGACTTGAAAGTGAGTAATGACTGTTCTTTCGCCAAGAACTCTGGGTCTGTCCCAAGACTTGAAAGTGAGTAATGACTGTTCTTTCACCAAGAACTCTGGGTCTGACCCAAGACTTGAAAGTGAGTAGTGACTGTTCTTTTTCAAAGTACTAGACATGTTGTGATAAACTTGATAAAGATATAGAAAAATCAGACCACATGTAACCAGCATGCAGATGTTATAGAAATTAAAAAAGTAGAATAGTTACAAACTCAATAGGATATGCTAACACAGATAAATGAAACTAAGAACATGATGTCACAATTGATACCAAGAACATGATGTCACAATTGAAACCAAGAACATGATGTCACAATTGAAACCAAGAACATGATGTCACAATTGAAACCTAAAACATGATGTCACAATTGAAACCAAGAACATAAGGCCACAGTTGAAACCAAGAACATGATGTCACAAGTGAAACCAAGAACATGATGTCACAAGTGAAACCAAAAACATAATGCCACAATTGAAACCAAGAACATGATGTCAATTGAAACCAAGACCATGATGTCACAAGTGAAACCAAGAACATGATGTCACAAGTGAAACCAAAAACATAATGCCACAATTGAAACCAAGAACATGATGTCAATTGAAACCAAGAACATGATGTCACAATTGAAACCAAGAACATGATGTCACAATTGAAACCAAGAACATGATGTCACAAGTGAAACCAAAAACATAATGCCACAATTGAAACCAAGAACATGATGTCAATTGAAACCAAGACCATGATGTCAATTGAAACCAAGAACATGATGTCACAATTGAAACCAAGAACATGATGTCACAATTGAAACCAAGAACATGATGTCACAAGTGAAACCAAAAACATAATGCCACAATTGAAACCAAGAACATGATGTCAATTGAAACCAAGACCATGATGTCACAAGTGAAACCAAGAACATGATGTCACAAGTGAAACCAAAAACATAATGCCACAATTGAAACCAAGAACATGATGTCAATTGAAACCAAGAACATGATGTCACAATTGAAACCAAGAACATGATGTCACAATTGAAACCAAGAACATGATGTCACAATTGAAACCTAAAACATGATGTCACAAGTGAAACCAAGAACATGATGTCACAAGTGAAACCAAAAACATAATGCCACAATTGAAACCAAGAACATGATGTCAATTGAAACCAAGACCATGATGTCACAAGTGAAACCAAGAACATGATGTCACAAGTGAAACCAAAAACATAATGCCACAATTGAAACCAAGAACATGATGTCAATTGAAACCAAGAACATGATGTCACAATTGAAACCAAGAACATGATGTCACAATTGAAACCAAGAACATGATGTCACAATTGAAATCAAGAACATGATGTTACAAATGAAACTAAGAACATGATGTCACAATTGAAACCAAGAACATGGTGTCACAATTGAAACTAAGAACATGATGTCACAATAGAAACCAAGAACATGATGTCAATTGAAACCAAGAACATGATGTCACAATTGAAACTAAGAACATGATGCCAATTGAAACTAAGATCATGATGTCACAATTGAAACTAAGAACATGATGTCACAATTCAAATCAGCCAAATGCTACCAATAACAAGACACAAGTCAGTATAACAATATAAGTCAATGATAAAACACCACCTTGTCATTAATTCACATCAAGTGTAGACTAGTATACAGCACGTCATCATAATACACACTCGTGCATATACAAAATTGTTTTAAGATATATCCATAGAGATTGATAACCTTGTTCTTCTTGCAAATAGCTAAAAATTTACTGATGTAATGTGAAACAAAAGTTAACCATTTATAGCACCAAAATCTGAAAAATTTTACTGTATATTTATATTTTTTTTAAAAAAAAAAGAAAAGAAACTGCCATGGACACGTTATTTATATGGGAACAAGTGAAAACTTGATTGTACTTGCCCAACTCGGCTGGTGGTTTAAAAAATATAGATTAAGCCTTGGCTAAGTAATTTTAATTACATCAGACTAAGCTTAAAATTCTGTTTTATATTCCTCTTAAGCTTGTTTAGTTGTCTAGCTTTTCAAGGTGTTTCTGCAAGAAGTGTACAATCTAGAAAATCAAAGTTACCAGCCCAAAAAATTGCAATGGCCAATCTGTTAGTACCACATAATTTGTTCTGTGTCCCCATGTCATATTCTTTATGATGCAGTTCAAGTTTAATAAGAGTTTCACAAACATTACAAGTTATCATAATCAAAATGATGTTTTGAGTTGACATGCATTACTAGATCCTTAACAAGTGCTTTTCAGACTTAGATCAGTTAAATCACATTCTAGCTGTTCTGGGATCTCCAAGTCAGGATGACCTTAACTGTATACTTAATGACAAGGTAAGTAGCTGGACTAGGATCTCATCAATCCCCAGTTTAAAACCCCCCCCTCAAAAAAAAAATAAAAATCATTGTTCCACAGCATGTCAGGGTATCGTAAAGTATCCCATTACATGTCTTATTTTTACTGTTGCTCATTTTAACTCAAACTTAATTTAAAAATTTAGCTGCTAGGCTATTTCTTCCATCAAGTCACTTGACAAAGCAATCCTTTCCTTTTAAACACAGGAACATTCAATACTTTCTCTCTTCATTACAGTGAATTTGAAAAAAAAAATAATTTAAAAAAAAATTAAAAACTTTAAAACTCTTTGTGACCATAAGGCCCAGAAAAAAGAAATGCTAGGAATTAAATAAAAATTTAGCTCATAATGGTGATATCCTTAAGAATCATTGAAGCATTTTGGTTTTGTAGTAAGATAAGAAATTTTTTAAAGCAAGACGTATCAAAAATTTCATACACATGGTTGATGACATCAATATACATAATCTTTATTGAGCGTCAACACGGAGACTTTCAACCCAAAATATTTTAACAGATTTTTCTACTTATATGATCACATACAATTTGATAAATTTTTGTAGATTTATGTTTATATAATTTGTAATTTTTATTGCAGGCCAGAGGTTATATTCAGTCTTTACCTTTCAAGCCTAAGGTTCCTTGGAACAGGTTATTCCCAGGTGTAGACCCCAAAGGTAAATAATATAAATCAGAGGAGGAAAAGTCCATGTTATGTATTCAATCTTTACCTAATAAAAATTATTCACAATCATTCACTCAACTGACAGTACACTCACCTCAAATTAGGGAATATTTCAGTGTTATTTTTAAAGACATTACACGATGAAATTGAATATCTAATGTTGAACAAAGCAAATCATTGTCTCATAAAACTTAATATTTTTGAAATATTGATGAGAGAAAAATGGGGATATTTGAGTTGAGTTTACACTCAATTAAGTGGATAATTGTGGACCTGGGACATGGTTATTACCAGAAGCTTTTTCAACAGTGTGTATGGACAGTTACTACAAGGAGAGCAAGCACATGTGGCTGACTGATACCTTACATCCCTAGATGTCCCATTTAATTAAATTTTTGACATTTGTTTGCCAGTCAGTAACTTTCCAGGCCCAAGTTTTACAATCATTTCATAACTTCATTTTCCTAAACTTGAATAAGCAAATTTGAATTTTTAATAATTTTGGTAAATATTAAAATATTCTTGATTTTTGGGTCATTTTGAAGATCACGCGACACTTTTACCATTGGTTTTAATTTGTATTCAAAAATGTTTAACTATGGCTTAAAACAATCAGCAAAATTTTCTAAATTTAGGTTTAAAAAATCTTAGTTATGAAATGATTATGAAACTGGTGTCAGATCTAAGGGAGATAACCAACTAATCATCTGGATGATTATGATTACCTGGATGCAGTGTTATTGCTCACTTTCATTCAGTGGACACAAATTTGTTCACACTAACACAATGAAAAGCACATTTGTTGTTGGACATGCCTTAGGTGTGGATCCTGAAGGTAAATATATCAGTAAAGAGAAAGTTTGGAGTAATGGTAATTCAGACTCTGATAAGTTCATTTCACCTGTTTCAAAATGAATTGGAGATATATTTGGTTGCTACTCTTTTTAATCCAACTTTGGACAGAAATTTTGTTGAAACTTTTTGATTATATATATATATATATATATATATATATATATATATATATATATACAGTTGAAACTCGTTATTTCGAAATTCACGGGAGGAAGAGAAATACTTTGACTTATCCAAAGTTCGACTTACCCTAAGTTGGGGTTGTGCAAATTCGGAACAAGGGGATTTTTTGTAGCTACAAAATGTTTACCATAAGGGTCAGGCAACATTTAATCGGTAATTTTCCAGTATTTTATTTCATTATTTTATTTTTGACAAAAATAAACAAATAAATATATTATTTAATTTGCAATTATTTTAATTTATGGAATAATACTCTGGAATATTCTCGATCGTCCATCAACATAAAGAACAATCACGACAAATCTCACCGTAACTTACAAGGTTCCATTAAGATGGCAGTCAGTATAGAGTATCTGTGCATGACAGAATCTCACCGTAACTTACTAGGTTCCATTGAGATTACTATCACTGTCGGGTTCATGATGATGTCAAAAGAAAAACAAGACGAAACACAAAACAAAGTTTACGTACATTTATATCTAAAATAAAACATCAACATGACAATGAATACACAACATAAGTATAAATTACAGATTTAAAAAAAAAACAAGCACATTTTATAAAGTCCAGCACACGTTTTCAGTCTATTTATTATCCTATTAATACTAAGCACTAAATAAAAGTTGTAAGACAAAACGCGTAACAGAAAATATAGTTTTTAATTACAACAATTAAACGATGCAGGCTAAGTCCTTATTACTCTTGTTTATTCCGAGAGATACTGCTCTGTAATTTATAATAACCCAAGCCTCCCTAGTACACCTGTAAAAAAAAAAAAAAAAGAACCCACACGCACATCAAAAGATATCTGACTCCAGGTGAATTACATTCATTAATTGACCTTCCTATGACAATCAGCTTTAAATAACACATTGTTTAATCACCAAGCTACTGAAAACTAGGGCTTGGACGAATCAGACTTACCTCGAATCGAATCGATTTCGAGTCAAAACACCTCGGTTCGAATATTTTCGAATCGAATCAAGAAAAATTAATAACCACACGTTTTGTAATGTATTTATATTCTTACCATCACATGTGACATCATGCTTACCCCATCAAGTAACAACACCTTTATAACAAATAAGATACCTTTATTTAAGGCAAAACCAAATCAAAATTTTTGTGTTTTCATACAACTTTGGAATAACTTTCTCGGAAAAATGTCTCCTACTAGGGATAACATACCGTGGTTCCAACTCGCATAGCATAGTTTTGAAGCCTTCATTTTCTACAACAGAGTACGGCCTCATATCTTTTGCCAGGAATACTACAATTGTTTTAGTTATACTTAAATGTTGCGGTGATGTAATTGGCAGTTTATTCTTTTGCGTAAATGCTTCTGAAATACGTAGTTGACCGCTAGTGCTACACAAAGGTGTCTTTTTTGACGAACCACTACTCTTGGGTAATTCAGTGGTACTGCGCCTGAAGATCGCATTTCAATCGCGATGTTATGCCTCGGCTTCAAATGATTTGTCATGCTAGTTGTTGAGCCACAATAACACTTGATATTTATTTCACATATGTTGCAGACGGTGGTATTTTTGTCAGTCTTTCCTTCCTTCTGCAGGAGAGAGAAGTGATCCCAGACTTTCGATCTCCGTGCCGCCATGTTGTTTATGTAAGGCGATTTTAAATTCCGAATCGAATTGGATAGTATTCCGGAATTTCTGACTCGAGATTCGAATCAAACGCACTGACTCGCGGAGCACCGAACTTTCCGGTGCACCGCACACTACTACTGAAAACTACTCACAGATGGCTTCAAAAATCCCCTTTATTGGACTGTTTAATTACCGTCGGTGAAGTCATCACTTTCGACACAGGTGTGAGTACAAACATTGTCTAATTAAAAATTGAAGACTTCGACTTAACAAGAGTAATATTCTATTTAAAAGATAGCGACGGACTTAGAATTTACTTTGACATAACCAATATTTTGAGATATCCAATTTCGACTTAAGCGGAGGTTGTTAAACTAAAATATATAGTGACGTATTTCGGACTGAATAAAAAACTTCGAGATATCCGAAGTTTCGACTTATCTGATTTCGACATAACGAGTTTCGACTGTATATATATTTGGAACATAACTATAACTTTTGACCTTTTAATTGTAGCACTTGACCTGCTGGAAAAAATGCTGACGTTCAACCCACATCAGAGAATAAATGTAGAACAGTCACTATCCCACCCCTATCTAGAGCAGTACTATGACCCAGCTGATGAAGTAAGTAGTTATTTTTAAAGTACATTAGAACCCAATTTGCATAATTTATGGGTTGACTAGTGACCTTAGGTCATCAAAATTTCAATTTGGCCAAAGAGAATCTGGTTGACTTTTCCACATTTTTTGTCGAGCCTGGCATCGCCAAAAGGCAAGACTTAGGGGTTACTCTTCCTGTGCCGGTGGCAGCATGTCAAAATGTGAAAGTTTATGTTAAAGTAATTTATTTTCTACTTGATCATAAACTAACCAGGCGAGACATATAAATCCGTGGAATTCTTGTTTAATTTAAAAGATTATAAAATTTATTAATCAATGGGAAAAACTCAATGAATGAATTTAAATGAACCAGAATGTGTCAACTACCATAAAATTGATAATACAAATGAGAACAAACTGGATGATTTGTTAGATCATTGAATCTGGAGAAGAAAAAAATTGCAAAAATACAAAGATTATTTTACTGCATTCTATGTTCATATATTTGCCACATAAAATCATGTGGCAAATTTCTGATTTTTTTTCAAATTATGTGGCAAATCATTTAAAGTCAAAGGGACTTCAGCCAAATATTTGACCCATTGAGGGGTCCGAGTGATTGAACATTGAAATACAATTGGAGGTTCACAATCCTATGCTTATCGACGGTCCGAGATTCTTGAAAATTTGAAATGTTTAAAAAGTCGAAGAGAATAAAATGTCACAAATAAAATTACAAAATATAAAGTCTTGATAATGTTTTCAAACATAAATTTTGATCTGCAAACTGTTGTATGATGTTTTATATCGAGCACTACCTCATTAGATTAATTCTTTATCCCCAGTAGCACTCAATAGTTTCATTTAACTGTCTAGACTAATTGCTTTGTTCCCCTCTATTCCTTTTGGCGGAATCTGTAATATGGCTTCAGCTTGTGTTTTGTTTACAAGGACGTGGCCCGCATGTCATTCTTAGAAAAGAAAAATTGTATTTGAGTGAAAGAAGTTGAATTTTTACTAACTTTACACTTTTGAAAATTAAAGTATTTATCATTCAAGATAGAGGGGGTATTCCAGTTAACGAAGTTTGACCTATCAAAGTTTATTAATGTAGGATATTATAGGAAATAGGTCTGGGCTGATAGAAGACATTCAGTTATTTGAAGTAATGATGTACAAGCGATTGAAGCTTGACTTTATTAGTACTGTCAAATCATCAATTTTTCTGGTGGCCCAATTTTTGTTGTTTTCGTGAACACCTTGACCCACAAATTTACATGTCAAGGAAATAATTTAATATATGTTTAAAACAACTTATTTTTTTGACAACATGAGTGAATAAGCAGAGTAATCCGGTAACACTGAACACATAAGGATGGTGTTTTTACATCATGCGATTCACTTTAATAACTACAGTCATAACCACGAATTCATCCCCCATGAAATGATTTTTTCTTAGAACCACAAAAATTGATGATTTCACAGTAATATAATCAACATTTATTTGGTTTTTGGATGGCAATGTAATCTTCTGATTTTTCTCTGATTACCAGCCTGTCGCAGAAGAACCATTTACCTTTGAAATGGAATTAGATGATTTGCCAAAGGAAAGGTTGAAAGAACTGATATTCCAAGAAACAGTAGCATTGAAGGACAGGCTGGGGAGTGATGTCCAAACAAGTAAGTTCTGTATAGAGATTCAAAGGAAGCTTTATAAAAAACATTGTCTTTGATAAATACTGAGTTTTATTTGTTTTGTTCAACAAGGTTGGGGAGGGGTGGGGTGCAGGATATACTGTTTAAACTGATATGTTCTGAAGCACATGTTGGGAAGTAACTCAAAGATTAGCAAGTTCTGTATGCATTTTTAAGGGAGATGGTTCAGGAAAATTTGAGAAATGATTTTATTTTTACATCAAGGTTGGGGAGGGGGAGTGCAGGATACATCATGGGTTATAGTACTGAGAAGGTCATGTTAGGAAAAAAAGATTCAAGGTAGTTGGGGCCAATACAAGAAAAACCCATAGAAACAGAACCTTTGACAGACAGTGTTTGAAATGATGATTTATTTTTGTATAGGAGTGTATGACAAGGGGGACTCCTGGAGGCACTGGGATAGAAAAAACTGGAGTAGTTCTAAAACACAGGCTGAGAAATAATATTTAGATTTATGTTAATAATAAAATTATTGCAAATATTTAGATACAGTATATTATTTACAGGCTGCATTTATAAGTTTTTCAATTTTCTGAAATTTTTTTGATTTTCAAAAAAAAATTTTTTTTAGAAAATAGATAACTTCTTATTAAGACCTGAGAGATTTATTTTCTAAAATATCACTCCTATAAGCTGTAAATAAATGGAATCCTTTAATGTGTGGGACACATGTTTTACAATGGTTATTAACTTATTATTAGCTTGGAGCATGCACACTGATGTTTGGAGAGAGGTGAAACCTGACCTAAATTGCATCAATTGTTCATCATTAATATCTAAATGTATTTCCAATGATGTTATCTAATCCTTACAAAGTCACAAATGACAGATTTAATGAATTTCTGTGTTTAATTTATTCAAATAAATCTATTTGACCGTTTTGTAAGTTGTGTTTACATGATCCTGTTTTTATGACGTAACCATGTTCTAAAATTAGATCCCACAGGCTACATCTCACTGGAAAATTACTGCTATTTCTATATTTATTCGAGCTATTAATGTTGAACCAAATGATTAGGAACATCATTAAGTAAATCAGCACCGTTTTCATTTTTTCCTAGGAAAACTTAATGCAGCTTTAAGAGTTATCTACATGTATATTAATTGGTATCCAAAGGATTCATGCAGAAAAAAATTCATTTGTAAAAATGTTTACAAAATTTGGTTGGTTGTTTCTATAAAAATAATTTACAAAATTTAAACATATTTTTTGTAGGTCATTAAGAGGTCACAGTGAGAGAACAGCCATCATATCAGCCACGAGACATTTATCTCATGTTAACCATTTTCCATTAATAACTTTATACCAATATAAAAAAAGCAAAGATCTGTTGTGTTAATTCATTATGTCAGCTGATCATCCATGTGGTCATCATGTGATTGTCATGTGACTTTATATATGAAATAATAATAATAATAGCATTTTTATTCTTTGGGAGCCAAATCTTGTATTCAAGCTAAATTTATAAGTGCATATCATGGCTGACTTGTTTTAAATACTGTTGATGTCAAAAGTTGCTTTAAGATTAGTGCTATTGATGAATTACAAAGTGCTTTTGAAGAGAGGTTGTTATTAAGAGAATGGAGTTCAAGACAAGAAGGGCATTTGTGGTGCAGAGTTGAATTACTTTGAGATGACACCGAGTCGAAAATTATGAGGCCAAAGAACTTTGAAACTGGGTTTGTTGCCATAGAAATTATTGGATAACTCAGTCTGATACAATACAAATTAAACATTTCAATTCATTGTTTTTTCTTTAATATGCCAGTATGGAATGAAACGAATCACTGAATGAATTATGGAAATGTGATGTCATTTTGGATTTTGCATCGCTTGGGAATAATCTACATGTATTTTTGGTTTTTCATCTTAAGCCAAGATTTAATACAACTTTTTAAAAAAGGGAAATAAGTACATGATTCCAGTTTCTGCTTGTCTTTGCATGCAAGTCTTTATTCAAAATCAAAGATGGAAAAAGTATTTTCAAGTTAACTTGCCATCCTATTCTAGTAATGGATATATCAAAGGAAAATGTTTTCGAGTGAAATAGAAAAGGTTGACTAGTGTTTGCATGACAGTTTTGAAAAGTTTTTGTAATTAAGTTTGCCATTACATGGTGATAATGAATAGAAAATAAAACTACAGTGGTAAGTAATTGTATGAACTCAGAAGACAATGAGAATAAAATTCCTTACAGATTTTTTTAATAAAGTAACGATCTCTTATTGATTGTCGTTAAATAGATACGTGTATAAAATTGATGTAGTATCTTATTTATGTGAAACTTGACTTTACAAATTCTGTACTTATTATAAAATTGTTAATATGTATTGTATTGCGAGTTTTGTGTAACATCGATCTACAATGAGTTTGGTCTGGTGTTAATTTTTTGCTAGGTTAATTATTAGTTACATGTGTACATACTAACAAGCTATTTCCCCGATTTGTGAGTATTGTATTTAAATTTCAAAGTGGCATGTTATAAATTATAAGACTTATTTAAAAACACTCAGTTTGTTACCATAGAATACTTGACTGGGGTTGTTATTTAAAACAAAACAATCAGTTCGTTACCATAGAAACACCTGACTGGGGACTGTCTTTTAGAACAATCTTATTTTTTCACCAAATTGAACAGATAACAGCACCTCTTTCTTCCTGAGTTAGTTTGAATTACCACTCTGTCTGACCACATCCTAATGTGAGAACGTTTGTCTGTTTACTTGCCCAGATGATGTTAAGTTGTAAAAGAAAAAGTAATTTTCTATCATTCTCTCACTTGGAAAAAGTAAGGGGGAGTGGGGGTCCTATAAGGTGTTGGACTTGTAGTCATAGGGATTCACCCACATTGCAAAATAATAAAAAAAAATTGCTGTAAGGTTTTTAATTTCGCTTTTATCAGACAAGATTTGCAATCTGCACATTTATTCTTTAAAAAAAAAAACATGCCAAAATAATTTTTTGTTATTGAAAAATTATTTTTTATTCAGGTCTACATTTGTTTTTTGGTTATGGCATATATTTTAGGTAATATACAAACTTGTTCATCAAGTTAAGAGTAGGATGTTGCTTAGATTTTATACCTATACATGTTTGTTGTACATGCACATTTTAAAACAAGGAAGTGTT
This sequence comes from Tegillarca granosa, assembly GCA_029721355.1. Taxonomy (NCBI): domain Eukaryota; kingdom Metazoa; phylum Mollusca; class Bivalvia; order Arcoida; family Arcidae; genus Tegillarca; species Tegillarca granosa. The sequence goes on from CM056607.1 coordinate 39,070,733, forward strand.
GTACTATTTTGCTATGAAATTATACATGTTGATCATGCCGTTAATAGATTGGGTTATACAATGTAGACATTGTTCTTATTGAAAGGTTACAGTTTTATTGTCACGAAACTTAATTTATGATATTTTGTATATTTTCTATAATGTTTATCGAATGTTCTAAAAATCATGTTAATGGGAACAGAAGAGAAGTTTTTTCAAGGACAGCGACATCAGCCCTTACTTAAAGCAGATTTTCTATAACAATCTTTTTTTAACATTTTCAGACAAAACTTTTTCATGAAGGACACCGACTCTTCAATATAAGAAATAGATACATGCTTGGCAGTGTTTGTGCCCAGAGTCTATTAAATGAAAATAAATCTTTTCAAGCTTGACACTGAAAAGCTCTAACGTAGACGTTGTCATTTTGTGTTATAGTACAAGAAATTTCACTGTAAATAATGAAGTTTTTTGGGTTTTTTTAAAATATATATCATGTGAATTTTTTACATAACAATGAGATCTGAAAAACTAAGACCAAGTATACATGATAGGATTGATTTCATATTTCTCTTAAAATATGGCTTAAGTATTTTTCTTGCAGCTGGCAACATCTGGATATGATTAAAATAGACTTGCCTCTTGTATTTACGTCGCATAAAACAATCATTTTCACTCATTAATAAGATTTTCATGTAGTAAAAGGCATTGTATAATTTTTAAATGGCTGTGTAGAATTTGGTTGTATTGTGTTACATTTTGTCAGTTACATGTATTTTCTTAATCTGTTTTTAAATTGTCTCCAAGATGATAAAAATTCTTATTCAAGTTTAATAATGTCTCCTTAAAAATTATGTTTTTAATTATTATAATTGTTATCAAAATTTTTAGGCAGGTCACAACACCCTGCTTTATCACAACAAGTAATCAGGGTTTTTTCGCAGAAAACATTTTTAAAGCACCACCCATAATCAGGGTTTTAAAAGAATCATTTTCCTCCGAGGCTGGAAATTTAATTTAGAGTTCATGCTGTTTCCATTATGATCCAGCTAGTGACTAAAACATCGCTAACAGTGTATCTAAAAACCAGTCATTGACTAGAGTTATACCCCTTGATCCTTTTCATTGACTAGAGTTATATCCCTTGATCCTTTATCTTTACCGCACTGTACAAACTCATGTGAAACTAAGAAGTCATATTCAACCAAGTTTGATTGCAATGCTGCACTGTGTGTGTAATTTTCAATCCAATCAGCTGGTCCCAATTCATTTGGGACCTGGTTGGCGAGTCATTGAATGCTTTTTAGTTAGACAGCATAACTTTGCCAAACTATATTCCAGTACATTTAGTACTTTGATTTGCAGTATGGCTTTGGCATTGTTTTTGGTACATGTTGGTCAGTGTTATAATCAACATTTTATTTATACATGAAGATTTTTATTAACTTTTAGATTGTTTATACACTTGGACCTCTTATTTTGATATCTATATTATTATTTTATTCTCTCATACACTTTGTATTCAATGAATTGTTCTGTGGTGTCTTTTTTCTGATACTGAAGATGTGTATAAGCAGTAAGGGTCAAGTTGTCCCTAACCCCTTCTTGGATTTTTATCTGGCTCCCTAGATTTTGGATAATTTTGCCTTTTATTACTACATTGTATTTTATTAGTAACCATTAACCCAGAAAGTTCTGCTTAGTTCATATCTCCACTGGCTATTGCATTGTTCCCGTAAATCTAATTATGTCATCTCTAACAGCCTAAATATAAGTCAAACTAATAGATCCCATGTGAAAAAAAGATTTATTTTTAAAAGGTTTATTTGCTTGCTCTTGGTTTTTTCCCGTTATTCTGTTTTTTTAGCTCACCTGACCGAAAGGTCATGTGAGCTTATGGCATGGCGCGGCGTGTGTATGTGCGTGCGTGCGTGCGTCGTTAACACCTATTTTCGACTTCTCCTCCAAAATTGCTGGACAGATTTCAATGATACTTGGTCAGAAGCATATATTGGCCGGTGCAATTCAGATTTGTTCATGGCGTTGCCATGGCTACCAAATCTAGGTCAAGGTGACCTAGGGGTCCAAAAATCTTAAAAATCTTCTTCTCCGAAAGTAATGATGGGAGAAAAAATCTGATGTGATATTTGGCTTCTCTAGGGAATTAAGTCTATAGTTTGTTCATTTCATGAAATTTGGTCGAAAAATGGGTTACGCGTTTTTGCGTTTAATTTAAAAAATTTCGTAAAATGGCTTCAAATTGTTATATAACTTCACTATTTGAACAGATAATGACATGAGGTTTTCAGTTTTGACTTTTTCTTGAAATGACCTTTAAATTAGGGTCAAGGTCACAAATCAAGGTCATGACCTAATTTGTGATTTATGCAGTTTTAGGCATTTTTCTTGCAAATATTAAGAAAAATATGAAATCAAAACATTGTAAAAATGTAAAAAGGTACCAAGTTTCGTAACTATATGATAATCCATGTAGGAGTTGTTGCCCCTGAAATGTTATTTTTGGCTTATAAATACTAAAATTGCTAATTATCTTAAAAAGTGTTAACTTTTTGTATAAGCATGTATATTAGTATATTGTAGGTATTGATATGACGATCATTTTAATATATGGTTCAAGGTCATATGTACAAAGGTCAAGGTCACAGATGCAAAAGAAGACTTAAATTGCTAATTATCTTAAAAACTGTTAACTTTTTGTATAGGCATATATATTAGAATATTGTAGGTATTGATATGACGATCATTGTGATATATGGTTCAAGGTCATATGTTTTCAAAGGTCAAGGTCACAGCTGTTAAAGAAGACAAAAATTGCTAATTATCTTGAAAACTATTAACTTTTTGTATAGGCATGTATATTAGAATATTTTAGGTATTGACATGGTGATCATATATGGTTCAAGGTCATATGTTCAAAGGTCAAGGACATAGTTGCATAAGTATACTGAAATTTGTGAATGATTTGGAAATTATTCATTGCATTACAGTTACATCATGCATATTATATAAGCTACTTATAAATGAAATGTGAGTGGATATATTTCTGATTAATTTTTGTGGGAGTTCTCAACTTGAGAAAACTTGTAAAGTTTCTGTACCTAATATATTGTCTTTTGCGCTTTGCAAACAATTTTGGACATATACTCAGGTGAGTGTTAAGGCCCATGGGCCTCTTGTCTAACTCTACTTCCACTGTAAGACTTGACAAAGACATCAAACATCATCATTTAACTTTACTTGTCTGTCACAGCTTTATATATATATATATATGATTTTGCTGTCCGATTCAGCAGTTAAAATTCTTGAGTTTCAAATTCTGTTCTAGACAATATTTCACTGTCATTTTTATGTAGGAAAGTCGAAGACTTTTCTAGTTATGTTGTTAGGTAACTAATGCACCGTATCTATGTAAACAAATGTAAGTTTTCTTTAGCACTAATGTATAACACACGTGACAAAAATTGGAAAAATTTTCTGTTTTTTTTTTTTTTTTTTTTTTTTTTTTTTCTGATAGAAAATTTGACAGCTGGTGTTCTCAGAATTCTAAGTTTATTAATCAATAGGTATATTTTTAACCATTAACTTTGTGGTTAAAAATTTGTCTTAAAACTTAATAACTGAAAAAAAAAAAAATTTTCACGTAGAAAATTTCATACCATGACCATTAACAAATTCAGATTATGACACTAAAACAAAGTCACATGGTTATTTAGTATTCTATTGTTAAGGAGGTAGGAAGGATTTTAGAAGATTGATGTTGGCAATGTTTGATACAAACAAACTACAGTGGCTGTCTCTTATACCATACTGAAACAAAGTCACTTAACCGTTTTGGTATCCTATGATAAGGGGGTAGACAATGTCCTTGATGATTGACTTTGACATTTTTTTATACAAACTTCAGTGGTCTTCCACTATACCATACTAAAGCAAAGTCCATAATTCATTGTGGTATCCTATGTTCAGGGGCTAAGCATCATTTCAAAAGATTAACTTTAGCAATGCTTTGTACATGTAAACTAATGACCATTAGCTATACCATACTGAAACAAACTTGGTATAGTGTGTAAAGGAGGTACACAATGTCATTTAAGATTGACTTTAGCATTGTTCTATAGAAGCTTTAGTTGTCATCCTCTATACCATACTAAAGAAAAGTCTATAATTTGATTTGGTATCCTATGTTAAAGGGCAAGTCATCTTTTTAAAATATTAACTTTAGCAATGCTTCATACTGACAACAACGGCTATCTGCTATACCATACTAAAACAAAGTCCATTAGTCATTTTGGTATCCTATGTTGAGGGGTAGACAGTGTCATTGAAGATTGACTTTGGCAATACTTCATACAAGCTCCAAAGGCCATCAGCTTTACCATACTGAAACAAGTTTAAATCTCTTTCAAGTCATTTGGATTTATTTTTTTCCTGAAAATAATCCTGTAAAATATGGAATTTTTTCATTTGTCAGCAATACAATACAGAAACATTTTCTATTTCTAGTTTTCATTAAAAAGGTTATGACTTTGTTAGAAATGTAATCATATTGTATATTTTAAAATTTAAAAAACCTCAAAACTTTGTGCAACTTGTAGCAAATCCATGAAAGCTAACATGTATGGTTAGTTTATATAACATAATAAAGTAATACATGGATGTATCTTCACCATGAGTTCGTTATGCTGTTATTCCTGAGCTGAGGACGTCTATCAGTACATTTGTATATCATCATAGTTATTATTATTATTATTAAATATTATTATTACATTTATTATTAAGTGTTAACAAGATGATGTATTTTTATATTTTGTTAAAGTCTGTGACTTATTATTGTTTACCTAGCTTATTTCTCATTCATTTCTATGACTGTAATATCTTTGTTAATTGCTATAAGTATTAAAATCTATTAAATGTAAAATAAAAACTATTAATCTGTATGTTCTTGTAATTTATACAACAATTATTACATTTTCTCAAAAGAATTCCACAGAATTAAATGTCTCCCCAGGTTAGTTTAAATGTTTTTGACTTTAACATAAACTTTCACATTTTGACACACCGCCACTGCAGCCAACATTGGAAAAGTAATGCCTTAGTCTCGCCTTATGGCAATGCCAGGCTCGACAAAAATCAAAAATGAGAAATTGTCTGAACACATTTTAACATAGCAAAACAAACAGATGGACATATACAAAAATACTTGTAAGCACATTTATTCTCCCTATATCTCCTCTCAAACTCAATTTTAGTGATAGAGATGATAAGAGATTAATAAAAATTTCTCATATGTTCGTAGTAAGGTTTTTAAAAATAGGATATACATTCAACAATGAAATATACTGATATGGCCTAAGCTGTATATATAAGAAAAGAACTTACAATGCAATATTTCAAAGATTCTCTTCTCCAATAATGATTTTTACATGCATTTGTATTTCTTCAAGTCTAAAAAATCAAAGAAAGAAAAGGTATAAGGGAGATAACTCCAATGCACTCTACTATTCACTGTTTTGGAATTTTGTAATTAATTTTGAAAGTTCATCAAAATCTAAATATGTGTCACTTAATGATATTTGATTTAGGAGTTATTTTAAAAGGAACAAGAGGCCCAATTGGCCTGAATGGTCAGCTATGGGCGTTTAGTACTGTAGCTCACAAAAAAGATTTAATTTTAACTACATGTAATTTCTATCTTGATTTTTGTATCAAAATAAAAATGGTTTACCTTGAATGAAGGACACAGTCAACAACCTTCGCAAATTGGTAATGCTTAGTGCTCTGATACTGTATGTAATGTTTCAAGCTGCAGTTAATGACAACAATAATTACGTTTTTCTATTTAAGGTCACTGTTACCTCGAATGAAGGTCAAGGTCAACAAGCTTTGAAAACTTGGTAGTGCTCAGTTCTCTAATGCCATATATGAAGTTTCAAGCTTTTAAGGTCTTTCAGTTCATGACAAGAAATGTTTAAAGGTTTTTCTATTTAAGATAACTGTGACCTTAAATGAAGATCAAGGTCAACAAGCTTTGCAAACTTGGTAGTGTTTAGTGCTTTGATGTGATATATGAAGTTTCAAGCTTCTAGACCTTTCAGTAAGATATTTAAAGATTTTATTAATTAGTGTCACAGTGACGACAGAGAAACAACGATCACTATAGATCACCATGAGCCTTTTGTCTCAGGTGACCTCAAAAATAATGTCAGAGGATTCAATTGGCTTCTAAATAAATATCGCTTAAATAAAAAAAAACTGTGTGTGTGTGGTCTTTTAAGTATCAGCAATAAACTGGGACAAAAGTTGGTTACTTAAGAAACAATACTCTGTGATAAATCCAATCAATATACTTTAAAATCACAAATTAATTACTTTTACTTTTTAGCTCATCTAAACACTAAGTGCTCAAGTGAGCTATTGTGATGGGTCATTGTCCGTCATGCATCATCCTTTGTGCATCAACTTTTGATTGTTAACACTCCTGAGGCCACAATTTGAGTCAAATCTTCATTTAACTTGCTCAGAATGATCCTCTTGACAAAAGCTAGCTCAAATTTGTGCATTGGCCATGTTGGGTCAATAAGAAGGTAACTAGGTCAAATTGTAGAAAAACCTTTTTAACACTCCTGAGGCCAAAATTTTAGTCCAATCGTCATCAAATTTGATCAGAATGACCCTTTTGACAAACGCTAGCTCAAGTGTAAATATAGGTCATGTTGGGTCAGTAAGTAGGTCACTAGGTCAAATAATAGAAAAACCATGTGAACACTCCTTAGGTCCCAATTTTAGTCCAATCTTCATCAAACATTGTCAGAATGATCCTCTTAAAAAAGCTATCTCAAGTTTGTACATGGGCCATGTTGAATCAATAAGTAGTTCACTAAGTCAAATAATAGAAAAACATTGTTAACATTCCTGAGGCCCCAATTTTAGTCCCATCTCCATCAAACATTGTCAGAATGATCCTCTTGACAAAAGCTAGCTCAATTTTAATATGGGTCATGTTGGGTCATTAAGAAGGTCACTAGGTCAAATAATAGAAACACGTTGTTAACACTCCTGGGGACCCCAATTTTAGTCCAATCGTCATTACACATTGTCAGAATAATCCTCTTAAAAAAAGCTAGCTCAAGTTTGCATATAGGTCATGTTGGGTCAATAAGTAGATCACAAGGTCAAATAATAGAAAATCCATGTGAACACTTCTGAGGCCCCATTTTTAGTCCAATCTCCAAACATTGTCAGAATAATCATCTTGACAAAAGCTAGCTCAAGTTCGTATATAAGGCAAGGTGGGTCAATAAGTAGGTCACTAGGTCAAATTGTAGAAAAACCATGTGAACACTCCTGAGGCTCTGATTTTAGTCCAATCCTTATCAAACTTAGAATGATCCTATTGACAAAAGCTAGTTTAAGATTTTTATGGGTCATGTTGGGTCATTAAGTAGGTAAATAGGTCAACAGAAAAACCATGTGAACACTCCTGAGGCCCCAATTTTAGTCCAATCTTCATCAAACTCGCTCAGAATGATCCTCGTGACAGAAGCTAGCTCAAGTTCGTGTATTGGCCATGTTGGGTCAATGAGTAGGTCACTAGGTCAAATAATAGAAAAACCTTGTTAACACTCCCGAGGCCCCAAATTTAGTCCAATCTTCATTTAACTTGGTCAGAATGATCCTCTTGACAAAAGCTAGCTCCAGTTCATATATGGGCCCTGTTGGGTCAATAAGTAAGCCACTAGCTTGAAATATAGGAAAAATCTCTTTTAAAAATAGAAGCTCCAGTTTGCCAAATTCAAGCCGATTGTACATCATTTTCAGGTGAGCGTCCAGGGCCTTCACCTTCATGGCCCTCTTGTTGTGGATATGTAAATATTTATAAATCCACCAACTCTAGTAAGTGGCCAATCAATAGATTTGTCCAAGGGTCAAACATGGTGGTTTTGATATAAAGTTATTTGAATTGTGAAAAGGAAAATGGGAATATTGTAGGCCAGACTCAATAAGTTGACAGGTACCTCAGTCTCAACTCTCTAAATCATCTCAGTTTACTGGATTTCCTAATCCATCAAAATACTCTGACTGCTACATTAGGGGTATGATGTCACCTTTTATGCCCATCTTATCCAAAATAATTTTGACTTCTACATCAGGGATTCATGTCACCTTTCATGCCCATCTTATCAAATGAAATATTTTTAAAACTACATCAGGAGTTTTCAATTTAAAGATTTTTAGTCTGTAAAGTTTTTAAATATGAAACAAGATGGATGGCAATTGCATTTAAAGTGTTTTGTCGTTGTATGAAACACATATCATCAACATTGATCTTTTCAAATGAGTGCACATTATACTGTTTCAAGAATAAGACCCCCAGACTTTTAAGGTCTGAAACAGGGAGACCCAACTACATGTATCATTAACACCAGGTGCAGAAAAATACAAGTGTTCACTTAGAGGTACATGTAGGTACATTGTAGTGACTAAATGTTTGAAATTCTCAAATTATTTAAACTATTGAACAAAAGTTTGTCAAGCTGTGCATCACCTTTTTTTCATTTACAATGTATCTAAATGTTGAAAAATTAAATGGAAATTAATTTTCTTTAACTAATCTTTCCTTCAGTATTTCAAATATAAACTATTTTTTTTAAATTATGACATAAACAATAGTGTTAACCTAACCACAACATAATGTAGTTGCCTGAAGATAACCGTAAGTAAAGCATAGCAAGTGTGCTAGCAAAATACAAACACGAAGTTAAAAATATACTGTTTTTAACAACTTTATTACACACAAGTGTGTGTGTGTGTGTGTCTGTGTGCACCCATGCGCATGTCACTGCATGTTTGTATACAACAGTATAAAAAGTAATACCATAGACACACATTTGATCAAAAAAAAAAAAAAAAAAAAAAAAAAAAAAAACACAATCTTCATATCATGTCCAAGAGCTAATGTCTTATCAGATGAATTGAGCACATATTTTCTTACTAACAATAACATGTGGTCAGTCTTACTGGGACAGATTTTGATGTGTCTTGTCTCGTATATTACAAAAGACATCAACTTGATAATTAAGTCACAAAATTCGGAATTCAAGTCCCCGACGGCTCTGTTGACGAAGGTACATCTTTATTATCTGTACATTCTGTTTTTGGTTCTTTAACAGATGGATTATTAGGTAGTTTTTCTATTTTCTGATTGGGTTTTCCTGAATTTTCAATTCCTTTTGTTTTTTCCAAGATAGACGGATTATTAAGTACTGATTCTATGTCCTGAGCGGATGTTCCTGGATTTTCATTTCCTTTCATAATATTTTTAATTGGTGGCATATCAAGGCCATCTTTATTTGGTGGCCGTAATGGAGTTGCCCCAGGGCTTGCTCTGTTAGCTGATGTTGGAGGGGTACCAGGTGAGGATCCTGGAGACAGTCTTCCTCTCCCACTTCCCAGTGGAGTTCTAGGTGATCTCCCCTGAACCATTCTTCTGGCAGCACTTTGTTTTCTTTGGGTCATTATATCTTGAAGTACTTTGTCCATTCTTGCTACTTTTTTCTGTGATTTTGGGGTCTTAGATCCTTAAATACAAAAATAGTACAAAAACATGAAAAGAATATAAATCCCTACCTAATGAGATCTTTAAATCTCATTATGTGACCAGCATGAATTTATGATTTCCCAACAAAAAAAGAATCGACATACTTGGAAACTGTCAAAAGATGTCATTAAACCACTGATATTCTGTCATTAATGATCGCAACTTTGTTTTTTTTAATGTCAGCAATGAACCTTTCAAATTAGAAATTAGATTTGTAAATCATACATAGATCTTTATTCAAACATTACACAATATGCACATCATTATGGTTGCAATAAAGGAGAAATTCAGCATGAATTGAGTAATTATCAAAGACTCAGATTATGTAAATAAAGAATAGAATTTTACTTGTAAAATTTAAAAAATAAATAAACATTAGTTCTACTATTTAATGGGGCTGCGGTGACAGTGGTTAAAGAGTTAGCCTTGAAACTTGAGGCGTCTCAGGGCTGTGGGTTCTTCTGAAAATTACCAGTAAAATGAACTGAGTGATCTGTTATTTGATTTTTATCTGTGACATTGGGAGCGAGTGTACATGTGACATTGGGAGTGAGTGTACCTGTGACATTGGGAGTGAGTGTACATGTGACATTGGGAGTGAGTGTACATGTGACATTGGGAGTGAGTGTACATGTGACATTGGGAGTGAGTGTACATGTGACATTGGGAGCGAGTGTACATACACTCTAAAGGATGTCATAAGTGTGCACCAGTACAATGCAGATAGAAACATTTGCAACTCTTATGCACCACATGAACGTGTGTTAGGATGAATCCTTGAGATTTATAAAAAAAAAATTGTCTCTTCAAATATATCTCAAAAAATTGTTGATGTGATATAATACAACATTCAACAAATAAACCAACCAACCTATCTACTGTCTTTTTTTAAAATCAGAATAAATGATTGCTTTTGGTCACCTAAAGCAAGGAAATAAGTTTTTGGTTGGTGGAGGAAACCCATAGTGCTAAGAGAAAAACCATGATCCTTTAGGCCTAAAATAAAATTAACTTTGTTTGCCGTTGACCAACCGACCCACTTGAAATGCCCCTACCCAAAAAATTTTATAGCCATCAAAATTTTTTTTTTTCTTTCTTTTTTTTTTTTTTTTGGCTTTTCATACAAAGTATAAAACAGTATGAAAGGGCAATAATCCAAGCAAGCAACCTGTGAGCAGGTTAACACAGTAGTAAGGAAATTCCATTTTCTCCATGGGAAAAAACACAAGGAGGAACAAAGAAGACTTTAGTTAGCAAAAAAAAAAATCGTAAAATGTGTTTTAAAAGATACATATAAACCAATTTAACCTTTTTCAAAAGTGTAATAGATTAAGTTTTCAAAAAATAAAATAAAAATTTTTCCTACCTACCTACCCACATGTGGATAGCATGAGTCGGAAAACAGCAAACAAAGATTTTTTTAAGTTAGGCTTTGACAAGCACATATAAATTCTATCCAAAACGATTTGATTTGAGTTAATGGTTTTTTGTCCCAGTCAAGAATATTTCTCTTATACTGAGACATTGTCAACTGTAGGTGAAGTGTCAGAAATTTTGACTTTTGCAATGTGCTGAGGGCAATATGCAGGGAGGGTTCTTTTGCATGTCATGCCTGCAATGACACTAAGCATCAGTTTTAAGGTCTCCTCTGAAGCTGAGTGCTTGGTGAAAGAACAGTCACTACAAATTTTCAAGTCTTGGACAGACCTGACCAGTGTTTGAAACCCAACCTCCCACATACGAAGTGTGCACTCAACCAACTGAGCTACCATAGTAGTTATCCAGAATGGGCCTGGAACCTAGTTAGTGTGAAGCACTGTGATAAATAAGACAGTATTTTTAACCACTCGGCCATTAAGGTCCCTATATTTAAACATATCAGTGTTTTAAAATCTGTTACCTGGTGTATGTCTGGGTGTCACTTTTAAATCCTCTGCTGTATCATCAAAATCAAACTCTGTTGGTTTCTGTTGTCTGTAAATATATCAAGAATCACAAAATACTGTATGATGATGATGATAAAAACTTATCACTGTTTGAAAAATAAATCAAAATTTTCATGTTTGAAATTTATAAAAGAACATATAACAGAATTTATATAATCTTTCTGGTTCAACTGAATATTCAAAGGTTTTGGACAGACAGAGTTGCCAGAATTGTGGACTATGTAATCAGGGAGTTAAAAATAAGGTCAGTCAGCCACCCAGACATTTGTAATTTTTCATTTAAGCAGTCACATGTCTTATATATTTTCTGAATAATGACATCAAAATATAAGATTCGCCTGTTTAAAATTTTCATACTGGTTTACAACATCATGGATATGAATAATCTGTAGTTTTATACAGTTGGTCAGCTTATATATTCATACTTAGTTTCCTCTACTGGTGCTTCTTGTTCCATTTCTTCTTCAGACATTTGTGTTGATTCATCCTCTTCCTCTTTCTCAGCCTCTGGCGGCCGTCTACCTGGACACTTCCATTTTAATTCTAATACCTTCTCTTTTCCCACTCTGTCAAACAGTTCTAAAATCTTTGCTGCAGAAGGCTCCCATATTCCTTTTCCTGATTTTGAAGGATCATATTTTTCATCATCACTACCATCAACACACCAATCATCCGACGTGTCCTGGTTGGTTGCTCCAGTTAGAAGTCCCATAATGGTTTTAAATTAGCCTATGTGTCTTCAAATAACTAAGTGAAGGTAAAAATAAAGGGATTAATTAATGTTTCTTGTAAAATAATTTTAGCCAAATAATAACTGAAATATCATATTTTGATAGTTTTTGTGAAAAATATTATTGCAAGTAAGTTCACTTTGAACATTCAAAGGACTTAACCTGTAAAATCTCATTACTGTGACACAACAGGCTAGCCAGTAATATTGTACTATCTTACACATTTGGGTTTTAGGCTGTTTCGGTGTTTCTGGGTTAAATTAATTTGCTTAAAAAAAAAACAAATTTCTCTGTATGCGGTTTAATTAATTTCCTAAAAACCAAATTTATCTGTGGGTGGTTAAATTGTGGGTGGGTGTTTTTATTCCATAGCTGAAAAATGTTGCAAAAACTTGGATCAATAGATCAAGTACCTGTCAGTTGCATTGCCCGCAATAATATAACCAGAATGATTTTCACAAAGTAGGCTAAATCAGAGCACGGAATCTTAAGGGTTTACAACGGAATCCAAGAAAAGTAAATATCATTTATTCGGGTCAGTGAAAAGCGATGGCCGCGAGATCTTTGAAATTTGATTGGTCAATTTACCGGAAACGAGGGAAGTTCAAAACAACAGTGGACGACGAAGGAGACGTACTCGCGTTGATTGCCTGTCAAGAAGATCCTGGTATTTTTTACATTAATTGGTGAAAGGGTATATTTACTTTTTGTAAAACTCACAAAAGATTCATTTTTCAATTCGACACATATACTGAATATTTTATAATTTGATTGAGCCCAGTAACGACGATCGAAATTCGGAAATATTGACAATCCCCCTTCATCAAGAACAAATAAAATTCGTGTTTATCATTAAAGCAAGCTAATTCAATGTAAATGAAGTGCAGGATAAACTATAAGTAATGTCTAGTATGAAAATTGGCACCGATGTCAGAATTAATTTGGTTTTTATTGCAAAATATCCTGGCATATTAAATATCTGAAACAGGATTATGAGGATAACTGATAAAAACAATAACAGCTCCTTATAACATTCACATACAAAAATACTTGTACCAGTTAATTTTGGTGTGCCAAATGTGCACATTTCTGAAAGTCATTACATATTAACTATTGCAATGTAGTAACCAATTTCAGCATTTATTATTTTGGCCAAAATAGATATTTTTTAAGAAATAAACAATTAACTATTCCAAATACATTTGACAATGGCTAATGCAGTACTTGTATTGTATATTGTCATAAAGTATTGTTGCATTAATTTTTAACATTGCATTAACTTAAGCTTGAAAATGCTTAGACCTGGAAATCAAGGTTCCTGTTACAACATTTATATTCAGACGGTGTGCTGTTACAAACAAAAAATAAAGTAAAATTTTCCTTTTTGTCAATATTACAAGATGCAACACTTATTTATTAAACATGAACAAAACTGCATCTACTGAACCTACCGTAGACAAAATATGTTAATTACCCCCTCTATAATTTCTCCCTTTTACTCCTGTCTAACTCGCATTGGTGAACAGTATCATACATATGCATACATATTTTTGCAGTAAAATCATTAAAAATCATCCTAGAGTCATAATTTTATTTTATTTGTTCATTTTTTAAAACTGCATCTTATGAACCTACCATAGGCAAAATATCTCAATTAACTTTTTTTTTCCTCCCGTTTACTCCTATTTATTTTTTAAACCTACGGAACAATTCTGATATGTATTTAAATAATGCAGTGCATTTACAATCACAATGTGAAAACCATGGTATCTATGTCTTAATTTTTCATATATTGATAACATTTTTGTTTATTGACAGGAATAATGAACAAAAAGCAGAAGAAGGTTAAAGTTGTTATACGTGTAAGACCGACAATAACAACAGATGATAAAATATGTGTAGCTGTAGATAACAGTTCTGTGGAAATATTTAACCACAGAAACATTAATGAAAACATCAAGTATGAGTAGGTATTAAATACTTATAATTAATAAAAATGATTGGTCTATGATTCTGTAACTGATAAGACTTCCTTTTGTACCCTCTATTTAAAGTTGTATTTCAATTGAAACCACCTAAAATGACAATATCTATTTTGAACATTTCTGTAAAAGATGTTTTCTTCAAAACTTTTAGAAAGAATTTAATGGGTGGTGGGTACCGGAGGAAGTCTGATTTATACACCAGTCAATATGATTTACTTATATCAGGACAGTTAATCCAGGAAGACATCAACAAGGTGAAAAAACAAAATGTCAGGACAGAAAAGATCAACTCTATCACTGTCTTCCTGCAAACAGGGCTTTCAATAAAAGAGTAAGGATCAATATAAGTTGATTCTCATGTAATGCTTGTTGTTACATATCATAATGTCTTTCTCTCTCTCTCTCTCTCTCTCTCTCTCTCTCTCTCTCTCTCTCTCTCTCTCTCTGATTACATTAAATAAGACATATGTGTCTGATTTATTAACACATTAAAATACATCATGGAGAAAAATTATGCTTGACTCCACATAGCAGGCATACATATACTGCTATCATCACTGAATAATTTTGGTCTTTAATCAAACATTTAAAAGTTCTGCATGCACGATTTTTATCCACTAATTTCTATTAAAGATGAAGACATTGTTTTCAATCTATTTATTTATAATGTTTTTGTCGGTGTTTTTCCACTGTCACATTACAATAAACTTTTGTTTTTGTTAACGTTTTTGGTTTTATTTTTATTAATTTTTTTTCTTCTCTAAAATAGTTTCTCTAGTGTATATGACATGAAGACAAGTCAACAGAAGTTATACCAGGAATGTGTCAAACCCCAACTAATGTATGCCCTACAAGGACAGAACTTATCAATATTTGCTTATGGACCAACAGGGGCAGGTAAGATTAGATCCTTAGTGATCCTTAGTATTTTCATTAATATGTTGTAGCATAAAAATTGTCTGATATAATGTATAAAAAGTATAAACTTGTTGAATTTTCAAGTATTTTATTCATGTGTTATATACCATTTTTGAATTGAATAATAAATGCATTCAAAAATGTTATATACCATTTTAATTGCATTTTATGGTATTTCATGATTGGATTCAAAAATGGTATATGACACATCAAATAAAAAACAGAGTGTTTAGGTATTTTATATTTGTACATTTCGGGCTCAGTATCGGGTTCCATATTTAATTTTTTTTGGTCAGATTTTTAATACATTAAATGTACAGATTAACTAAGTTTGTTTGACAGTTTGTGTTTAAATGTTGGTGCTGAAGTTTTGTTTTGCAGATAATCAAGAAACTTTACAATGTTTTCAGAGCTACACACTAAAAATACGTAATTTTCTTGTAGTCATGTCAATGTTTATGTTTTTTATGGCTTCTAAATTTAGGTAAAACCCATACCATGCTTGGCACGCCTTCAGAACCAGGCATCATCCCGCGAGTGATTAACGGCATCTTCAATCAGATTACAGAGGAAACTAAAACTGATAAAGACTGGAAATATACAGTCACGTTTTCATACCTTGAGATATATAATGAAAAGGTAAGGCCTTACTTAAAAATTGTTTGTTTCCTGTTTTTCGACCCATGCTTATCATGTGGTATGTAGGTAGGGGAAAAAATTATTTTATTTTTCAAAAATTTAATCTATTACACTTTTGAAAACGTTTAAATTGGTTTTATATGAAAAGGTTACCTGTTAATAATTGTCAATAAAATATCAAAATTTACTCATGATTTAATGATAATTCATTAGGCAGATGGTAAGATCTAAACTGTAGAACTACATGGACATGTAATGTGAAACGTGCTATTGGTATAAGTAAGGTTAGTTAATTGTTTATACCAGTGATGTCATTTTTGTAACCTTTAATGGAAAAGCCTGAAAATAAAAATTTTCTTGACTTCCATCTGACTGATGAGACTATGTTTTTGGCTCCAGAGTTATTTTTTTTTGACTAAAAAATAAATGATTGATAAATATAATGCCTATTTTGTAGTGCTAATTTTTTTTCCTAGAAAAAATGTTGATTGTCAAAGTTCTAATTCGGCAACAAGACTTGTTGTTGTGAAATTGTTGTGCAACATTTAAAAGCAGAGGTTTATTTGTATAAACAGGTTATGGATTTACTGGAGCCAAAAGAATCTGACTTGCCTATCAGAGAAGATGCCAACAAGAAGATCTTTATTCCAGGATTAGCTGAAAAAGAAATCAAAGATTTTAACGAGTTCAAGGTCCACTTTGGTCCTGCATCAAATAATCGGTATGTTTTAACATTTTTTTTGTCACCGATTCTGCATTTACACAGAACAGAAGTTGGATAAAATTAGCTAACTCTGTAATTAGATAACAAATAGATCAAGATGTCAACAGTAGTGGATTCTTAAATGTTTGCTTGTAGATCAATGTCTCTGTTTATAATGACACCAATCTGACTGACTTGAGTGGTTTTAACACACACCCACACACACACACACTTTCTTTTTATCAGTTTCGTTGACTAAAAAGCTATGTATTGAGATGTTTTTTTCTCGTACCTCGAACAGAAAAATCCCATGCGCACACTGGTGCTAGATTTTTCTGTCTTGTCCAGTTTGTCTGGTACAGCCTCACATGGCAATTGACACATTTAGTATTACTCTGCACTCATTGTGCAAAGAGGGATAACTCGCATAAATCGTCTGCATTGAGCAACTGCACTGGATAATGGATTTCAAGATAGGGGATGGTGTTACTATAGGCAGAGACAGAGAAAGGGAAAGATTGTTTATATTGACAGGCCTGTTAGAATATATGAGATGTATGTTATTCATACTTTAGATGGTACTTTAGTATCAACTGATCAAGGGTCATCCTGATGAGGAGGTATTTGACCAGGATATGATGAATATTTTTAACTCTGATAATTTCCCGCCTGCATCACAATTAGATATGCTTGATAAGCACAACATAGTTCAAAATAAAAACCCTCAAAATGATCATGTGCCGACAGAAATTGTTACCCCCACTCAACATTTCATGACACCTACCCCAAACCAGTGTCAGAGAACGCTTTGAAAAACCAATTCTCATTTGAAAATAGATTACCGGTAGTTGATGTTTCTCCAGAAGATGTAGTACAATTTATTGCCCAACAGGAAAATGAAAATACTAAACGTAAAACACAAGGTCACTTGAAATTGCTATATGCGTTCATGAAAAGTCAAAATGAATTTAAAGTGATCCATGAAATTGAACCCTCAGCTCTGGACAGTTTATAAGCGCAATTTTTTGTATGTGTTCGACAAAGTGGCGGTTCTAAATACGAACCTATAACCCTACGGGGTATGCTTGTTAATTTTGAGAGAGAATTGAAGCATCGCAACTATGGTGAAAGTTTAATTACATCAGTAAATTTTACTAAATTTTGTGACACTCTAAGAAGTAAACAGAAAGATTTGAAAAAGCAAGGGCTTGGAAATCAACTAAAAACAGCCAATAGAATAACTGATTCTGAAATTGACATTTTGTATGAATCTAGTGAACTTGGATCTTCAACACCAAATAGTATTTCGAACACGTTGTCGTTTAATAATACTTTGTTGTTTGGAATGAGGGTTGGGGCAACAGAACACTTTGGATTGTGTTTGGTGATATTAAACATGGATTTGATTCAGAGTTACAAATAGAATATTTGAAATATAACGAAAGTCAAACTAAAACCAGCACCGGAGCTGATATTTCGCAATACCGCAAAAAAAACCAGGATGTATGAAACCTCTGAAACTCCCGAAAGATGCCCTATCGGTATTTACAAGATTTATCGTGAAAAAAAGACCATTTAGATTTTCTGAGGACCACCATCCGTTTTATTTGGCTGCAGCAACTATAAAATGTCCAACCTCTACGCAGCGTTGGTTTGTTAAAGGACCAGTCAGAGTCAATAAAATTAAATTTATAATGAAAGATTATAAAAAATGATGTCAAAAAATGCCAATTTACAATGACTTACAAACACTTCATTAAGGAAACACCTTTGTCAGAAGCTCTTGGAAAATGATATACCGCACAACAAGCCGTCCAAATTGCAGGGCACAAAAACCCCAATTCTCTGAACAATTATCTGGCAATAAATAGTACGCAAAAATTTAATATTTCAAACCTTTTAACCGGATCTCGTGGTACAGTATTGGCAACAGCATCAGCCTAACATAGTTCATCAGCTGTGAATAACATTGGTAGTAAAATGCAAAACATAAGCCAACAATCTGGAAAATCTGTTTTCTGTGGAAGTGTATTCCATGGTGGCTTAATCAGTGTCACAATAAACAATAACTATAATTGTTCTTACTCCCATAGCCACAAAAGACCATTTTCAGACGTAGAAAATGAGTAATGGATACAGCAACAGCTGATCACACATTGAAAAATGGAGCC
Organism: Tegillarca granosa; assembly: GCA_029721355.1. Lineage (NCBI taxonomy): Eukaryota > Metazoa > Mollusca > Bivalvia > Arcoida > Arcidae > Tegillarca > Tegillarca granosa. The sequence goes on from CM056607.1 coordinate 39,089,424, forward strand.
ATTTTCAGTGTTGATGATTTCAGGATGACGTATCTGATCATTATGCTTGACATCATCAAAACAATAGGTTTATTTATTTATTTTTCAAATATGTGTTTTTAGCTCACCTGAGCACAAAGTGCTCAGGTGAGCTATTGGTATCAATAGAGGCAGACCCTCCGTCATCCATCTGTCAACAATTGCTTCAAACGACTTCTCAGAAACTTCTGGTCACATTTTGTTCAAACTTGGTCAAAAGCATCAATAGTACATTGCCTTTCAGATTTGTGTTTTTGGTTGCCATAGCTACCAAATGTAGGTCACATTGACCTACATAGTTAAAAACCTTAAAAAAAATCTTCTTCTCCAAAACCACTTCACTGAGATAAAATCTGATGTGATATTTGGCATCTAAAGCATCTTATGTACCAAGTGTGTGAATTTCAACAATTTTTGTGAAAAATTAGGTTACACGTTTTTGGGTTTATTTATTATACATAGTAAATACATGTAGTACTTTTTTACCAAAATTACAATAATGAATAAATTTAGGTGAATTCTTTTTCCAAACATCATTTTCTTATGTGATAAAACATATGTTTGACAATTTTCATGAAATATTGTAAAATACAAGTCCCTTTTTTTTTTCAACCTTTTTCATTTTCAATTCTAGCAACCCAAGGGTCGAGGGTTCAAATCCCAGTGAGGCCACTTTTTTTTTTTTTTTTTTTTTTTTTTTTTTTTTTTTTTTTTTTAATTTCTGAATTTTATGACTTACAATGGTGCATAGAAGAAATTTTATGAATTTTTACTTTTTAGGTTGCCATAGCTACCAAATGTAGGTAGCATTGACCTACATAATTGAAAACCTAAAAAAAATCTTCTTCTCCAAAACCACTTCACTGAGATAAAATCTGATGTGATATTTGGCATCTAAAGCATCTTATACATGTATACCAAATCTGTTTTATTTTAGAAAATCACTGTTATGTGACATAATTTAAACTAATTGAACAAATTTTTTTAAATAATTTGCAGTTGACACAGCCTCGATTGGGATATGTTACATCACATCACTCTTGACTGAGATCATCCGGTATTGGTCACAAACAGGTGACAGATTCTATTAATATGGTTTTATTTTGTATTATTTTATATGAAGTAAGCTTATTTATTCTCTCTGACAGAAAACAACGCAGATATAACCAATTCTATTTTATAATCTTGTTTAGAACAACGGCAGCTACAAAGTTAAATGACAGATCAAGTAGAAGTCACAGTATACTGATGTTAAAAGTGAAGAAAGTACAACAGTGTTCCCCGTATAAACAGTTATATGGTAAAATATACCTGATAGATCTGGCTGGATCTGAAGATAACAGGAGAACAGGAAACCAAGGAATAAGGTAAACTAAAATTTAAAAACTCTGTCTCAAAACTAAGTGAGGTTTTGTTAGAGAAGTACATGTAAATGATATATTCCTTTAGTGTCCATAAGATCCCTTAGATTGAAAGTCGTCATTTGAATTGTTTACAACAAGCATCATTCATTTAGCAACTGGATTGACTGGTCATGGAGCATTGTAAAATTAAATATATGTAGCTTATTTAAGAACATAAAGGTCCCATGAGGCCAATTACGGGCTCAAATTAATGTTTACCACAAATATCATTCATTTAGCAACTGGATTGATTGGCCATGGAGCATTGTCAAATTAAATACATGTACATGTAGCTTATTTAATAACATAAAGGTCCCAGGAGGCCAATTGGGGGTTCAAATTTATGTTTACCACAAACTGAGGGCAATTAGGGGCTCAAATTAATGTTTACCACAAATATCATTCATTTAGCAACTGGATTGATTGGCCATGGAGCATTGTCAAATTAAATACATGTAGCTTATTTAATAACATAAATGTCCCAGGAGGCCAATTGGGGGCTCAAATTTATGTTTACCACAAACTGAGGTCAATTAGGGGCTCAAATTAATGTTTACCACAAATATCATTCATTTAGCAACTGGATTGATTGGCCATGGAGCATTGTCAAATTAAATACATATAGGGTTTTTAAAAACATAAACATACCATGAGGCCTATTAGGGACTCGGGTCAACTGACAGCTCTTGAATCTTAAACTAATGAGTCATGCCTGTATATGTAATACCGGTAAACCATAAATATAGATAAATAACTATATATAATATTGCTTTATATCCTTAGTAATAAATTTAATTCCAGTTTGTTTGAAAATACATACATGTACTTAAACAGTTTAAAAACACAATCATTTTATTGCTCTTTTAAGACTTTTCAGTGTAATTTTTTGTAATTTTGATTATTGTTACAGTTTCTTTTTAATATCTTTTTCAGACTTAAAGAAAGTGGAGCCATTAATAAATCATTGTTTGTTTTGGGGGAAGTTGTAGATGCCATCAACTTAGGATTGGTATGCTAACAATGTCATTCATTAATTTTATCTGCAACAAAATTTCAGAGGCATATATCTCGTATAACACTGAATGCACAGTAAAATTTACCAATTTTCACTCAATGTGTCTTTGTGCAATTAGACTCAAAATAAAATTTTGAGCTATCAAATTATATGTCAGTTGATTTATCACTCCTTCTTTTCAATCTTTTAGAGTAAAATTATCAATTTTGATTCTCATTGTACATCTTGATCAAATAAAACTTTTTAATAATGACTTAAAGTTCATATACATCATGTCTTATATAGCTGACCCCACTTTAAAATTTAAATCATGACTTTTAAGGTCCAGTTTTATTTAAATAGCAAATTAGTCCCTACTAGTAATACTTATTCATCATAAATGTTTTCACAAGTCTTTAAATTCTCTTGAGCATTGCAAAAATCAATCATTCATTTAATGGGTAATTTTTATACCCTAGTTTGTGTTGAAAGCACACCAGAGATGTTGACTATATGACCTACTGGTATATTGTTTTATACATTTAATCTTTCAGCCTAGAATTCCATACAGAAACAGTAAACTAACAAGACTACTGCAGGTAAAATTAGGGGAAATGAATTTATCAGGAATTCAAATACAGTACATTGTATAATTTTTTTTTCTGAAAGTTCTGTTAAAATATGTTTGCTAGAAATTTTTTTCTAACTATTAATACATGTACTGAAGAAGATTCTTTGTTAGCATGTTCATTCTGTCAATGGGACATATGGATTTGAATTGTATGGTCAATATTTTTTTCATATAATGAGGTGGTTAGTTCTGCTATGGTTTAGGAAAATGAAGTACCAGGAAAAAGCTGCCAACTTTTGGCTAGCATACTACAGAACTTACTCACTCTAGGCTTTGCCTAATCAGGATTTGAAGTTAGACAGTGAATGGTGCACATTGTCACATGGCATAATCATAGGGTTAATTGCCACGGAGAATTTTGCAAATTAACAAACAGCAAAGGATATCTTCATTTAATTATATTTCTAAACAATATATTTCCCACGTGTAAAACACCAGTACTGTAATTATCATTGTTATATGTATATTTTTCCCAGGATCATTGTTATATATTTATATTTTTTCCAGGATTCTATAGGCGGTACATGCCATTCGGTAATGATCACCAACATCGCCCCAGAAGAGAAATATTACTATGATACTTACTGTACACTTAATTTTGCCAGTAAGAGTAAAAAGATTGTCAATAACACCTGTATTAATCAATCAACAGGTAAAAAATAAAAACTATTTATACCATATTCTTATATAGCAGTTATCTTTTGATTTCCATGCACAATGAAACACCTAAAAGTAGATGTCTGAGTAAACAAAGGAAATTTGCATAGATAATTTTTGATTAACCGTAAAAATGAAGCCCTTTTCAAATCTGGGCTTTGTTGATTTTGGATTAAAAACAGTTTTATGGAACATATATTTTTTCCATTTTACATTTTTTTTGTACTAAAATTTGTGACCAGCAATGTCAATGAAAATTATTTAACAATTGAACTGTTTTTAGCTCACCTGAGCATAAATTGCTCATGTGAGCTATTGGTATCAATAGAGGCAGACCCTCCGTTGTCCTCCGTCCGTCTGTCAACAATTGCTTCAAACGACTTCTTCTCAGAAACTTCTGGTCACATTTTGTTTAAACTTGGTAAAAAGCATCTATAGAACATTGCCTTTCAGATTTGTGTTTTTGGTTGCCATAGCTACCAAATGTGGGTCACAATGACCTACATACATGTAGTTAAAAACCTTAAAAAAATCTTTTTCTTCAAAACCACTTCACTGAGATAAAATCTAATGTGTTATTTGGCATCTACGGCATCTTATATACCAAGTTTGTGAATTTCAATAATTATTGTGAAAAATGAGGTTACGCGTTTTTGCATTGATTTTTTGTATATTGTAAATAGTACTTTTTTACTATAATGAATAAATTTAGGTGAACTCATTTTCCAAACATCATTTTCTTATGTGAACAAACATATGTTTGACAATTTTCATAAAATTCTGTAAAATACAAGTCGCTTTTTTCGGCCTTTTTCATTTTCAATTCTAGCAACCCAAGGGTCGAAGGTTCAAATCCCAGTGAGGCCACCTTTTTTTGTTTAATTTCTGAATTTTATGACTTACAATGGTGCATGGAAGAGATGTTATGAATTTTTACTTTTTAGTGAATTATTATTTTTGAAATACATGTGATACTGATATGTAGATTTAGCTTAAACCTTGAATTTTTTTTTTTTTTTTTTTTTTTTTTTTTTTTTTTTTTTTTTTTTTGTTATGTGACATTATCTAAATTAAGTGAACAATTTTTATTAAAATAATTTGCGGTTGAATTTTACAATTTTTTAAGAAATATTTTAATTAATGACACACAAATCTGTAAAGTCTTTAATCTGAAAATTGCTCATGTGACCTTTTGTTATGGATAGGAACTCTGCCATCCATCCATACATCCATCAGAAGACTTCTTCTCAGTCACTACTGGTCACATTTCATTCATATTAGTCAATAGCACCTTTAGACCATTGCCATTCTCATTTGTGTTTCTGGTTGCTTTTGCTACCAAAAGTAGGTCACAGTGACCTATAAAGCTAAAAACCAAAACAATAAAAATAATGTTATCTGAAACCACTTCTATTGAGGCAACATGTTATGACTTAACCAGTTATTATCAAGACATACCAGTTACATTTAAACTCAGGTGAGCAAATTAGGGCCATCTTGGGCCTCTTGTTTAAGTGATGTTCTTTGTTTATATGAATCCAAAAACTTTGCAAGGCACATTAGTTTATTATGATTTGTTTTCCTTGCAGTTACCTTTTATATTCAATAAAACATGAGTCACATGGTTTTTGTGATTTATAGTTTATATGAATGCGAAAACTCTCAAGCTGGGAGAAATGGGAATTTTACATGGCAAATGAAAATATAAAAATTTGAATGAAAATACTGATTTCATTTTGATTCAAAATACCTGGAAAAAATTTTTCAGTATCTTTTTATAATAATTCTATTTAAGATTATATTTCTTTTTTAGCTTCAAGATTTGATGTTTTAACACATAAAACTGCATCACTCCCAGAAGATAATGGAGCAAGTGCAGCCAAGAGACCCAGGATCTCTTCTGCAGTAGCGGATGAACCACCCAAACTCCAGCAGGACCCAGCACCTTTTCTAAGGTTTGTGTAATAAACAGGAATCAATCTATGGTGTAAAATTGCTATTTAGTGAGGAAATAGTTTTAATGAATTTTAGTTTGTTTTTTTTTTTTAGAAGCAAAGAAGGTGTGAAGTAAATAAAATTGTTCCATGTAGTTACAGTGTTAATTTATGGTTCAGATTTTCAATTTGTCATCCTGTTATTACAAGTGCAAACTTAGGCTAGTAACATATATTTTGTTTTGTTACATTTCTGCTTATTTGTTATTCAGTTAGTTTGTGTATTTCAGCCCCTTATTAAAAAGACAAAATCGACTTGAGGAAAAAGTTAACCAACGTTTAGAAGAACTGGAGAAAAATATAATCAATCAGATGAAACAGCTCACAAAAAAACCTGAGGCTTTAGATTCGAATATGATATCAAGCTTACAACGCCATCTTGATGTGAGTCGACAACAACTACAAAATCTCGCCAAAAACACACCAACGAAATCTGCACAACCTACCAGAGAAGTATTATCAGGTAACAGTTTTATATACAACCTTTCCCAACCTAAAGATTCATCAGGCTTGTTATTAACCGACTTTTAATGGTTTGAAGTTTAAAAAAAAGAACAAGACTCTCCTTTGTTTTTCAAGGTTAACCTTAATTATTCCTGTGGCATATTAGTTTTAAGCATGCCTTTATGGGCACTACTGACTTAGATACAAATACTGTTGAAAGTAAATCAACTATGCTTGACGGGAAATTTACAAATAAAACTCCTCCTCACTCTGTTATCATTTCTGGCTGATACATGTATTCACCTTATGGATAAACACTTCTGTTGTTCTGCTGAGTAAATATTATAAGAGGAAAAAATAGAAGAGAGAAACAATGATTATAACCATTTCCTAAAGCCATCTCTACGCAGGGCAAATTGTTACCTAGAGATCAATATTTACCTGCAACCTTACATGTTATTTAACACCCTTCCAAAGTTAAATTAATTTCAGTGGTCTCAGTATATGTTTCTCTTTTCTAAATATGTTCATTTATTGGGGTCTTCATGGCAAATTGTGGTTTATAGTTTCGGTTTATAGGTGATAGTACCTCTCGACCCTAAGTTTTATATATCACTCTTGTAGATCTTAGTATGAGAAAGTTTGTCAGTTTTCTTGAGGAAGGTTATTGACTTTCTTCAGTTTCTTCTGGAATTTTCTGGTCATCTCTGTATACAATACACATGTAAATGAGAGCATCTTGACTTGGAGTACCATCTACTCGTTCCACTAATACATTTTTATTTAATTTCTTTGGTTTGTTCTGTTTGATTGACTTCAGTTAACAATAATCTAAACATATTCATATAGTACTGTAAATCCTTTTAATTTCACAGCACTTTGTGTGTGTGTGTGTGTGTGTGTGTGTGTGTGTGAATTCATACCAAAACCTATTTTGCAACATGAAATTTTTGTGATTTCCCTAAGGTTACCCCTCTTAAAATATTATTATTTTTGTATATATTATGTCACACTCAATTTATTTTTAAACTCATACATGATATACTTATTATATACACCATGAGATTATCAAGTCACGTAATCAGTACTCGGGTGAAAATAATATACATGTAGGTTTTGTCAATTGAAAACTTACAACATGTATGCATGTTTGATAAAAAAAAGATGGTAAAAATGCATAGAAAACTTAGATTTGACCTTATCAAAAATTACTTCAATGTCACAACACTTAATTTTCACAAATTGTTTCTGTGTTGCGAATATTGCAAAAATAAAATGATCACAAATTTTAGTGATTTATGGTGTATGTTTTAATATTGCATAATGATTGTTTTTTGTTTTGTTTGTTTAGAAAAGACCAATGTCGTAGACTTAGATATTAAGCCACCATTGGTCAGTCGAGGATTAAAGAGAACGAAGAAGGAAGCAGAGATATCGTGTAGTCCTTTGTTTGCATCATCATCTAGACTGTTTAAAAAAGGATTGAAATCTACAGCTAGTACCCATAAAATTGAAACAAGTAAGATTGCTAAGTGGGCAAGTGACGGGAAAATAGTCAATACTTAACCTTATTGGTGAAAGTTAGAGGTTTTACTGGGTATATGAGGCAGATGAAATTTAAATTATCTGCCCAGGGATGCGATCACTCATAGTTAATATGTAAATTACAGTTATTTTTGTCATAAGGAAAACTTGTCACTAGCAGAAATGAGATCAATTTTTTCCCCATTTAAAATGATGTTAAAACAAAAACTGTTTGCTAAATCAAAAAAAAAAAAAAAAAAAATTTATAGCTTGTCTCATACAGGTTGCAACAAATAGCCCTTAACAACAGACAACAATACACTTAGGTACAGTATGTGAGAATATAACTACAATTGCAATATTATGGATGCCTATGAAAGATAGGGAATTCTCACTCAAAGGGTTGGAATAGTTTAGTCAGAGACAACTTGTAAAATCACTGACTGGAATATTCAAACTCGAGAGATTTCCCTACCTTAGATGTAATTAATACAAAACAAATGGTTTTTCTCCCATGTTCCTCAAGTATGATGTCGTGTTCATGGTGGTTGAATCAGTAAGAGGAGTTTTGGTACCATTTAACATGCAAAACACCAACACATGTATTAAAAATAGAAATATTTCCTGTGGGTATTTTCCATGAGATGTTTCTTGATACATGTATGTTGGTTATTGGATAAAACATTATTTGAACTGGAGTTTTGATATCTTTTTAAACGTGATCTAGAGAAAAAACCCTTAAAGAATGTCTTTTTTTTTTCTTTCAGATGAACAGGAACCAAAACAAAAAACAGGAAACCAAAAAACACTTAATCCAGAATTACAACAGAAATTAAGTATGTATCCTCTCTCTCTCACACACACACACACACACACACACACACACCCCTTATATCTTTTACATGTATGTGTAGCAATGTAGTGATTCTTGTTGATGGGGAAAAATATGAGTAAAATGAATGGGAATTAATTTCCAAATGAAGATAATTCCAAAACATGCATATCTAAACATACCTGGGTAAAGGTGAGGTAATGAAAATTGATTTTACTTCAGCCCTAGATACAAAGAGTTAGTGCATGCACATGTCTCCCCTCCACAACCACCCACTGCCACCACCACCACCAACCCAACACCCCCCCCCCCCCCCCCCCCAAAAAAAAAAAAAAAAAAAAAAAATTAAAAAAAAAAAAGTTGTGTTTCTTCTAAATGCCTCTATTTTGAAACGGGGAAAAAACCCAGATGTGACTAAGTGGAGGAAATTTACATACTGCCATCAACAACTTTATAAAAATATCTTTTCTTGTGTTTAAGTAATTAAAATGTCTTTTTTTCTAGGTACAGAATTTTTAGAGAAATTAAACAGTTCATCAATAAAAGATTTACAATCATTACAAACAGTTGGAGCCAAAAGAGCTAAGCTAATATATGAATGGAGGGAAGCTTATGGTTCATTCTCAAATGTAAGTACACATGTACTTGTATCTGTGTAATTTATTTTTAGTATCAATAATGGCAGCAGTGGCAATGACAGATTTTGTAAACAGGGGCATTGTCCTGGTAGAACAGCTTTACTGAGTTTTCTGTGGTGCTTTAGTTTAATATTTTTCTCTTAACTGTCTCAGAAGTGATGCATTGTATGTACTAATGATTGTCACTTTTGAAGATAATCTGCCATCAGAATTCTATCAGCATCCCAGAAAACTGAGGTCATTACCTTTCCAGCTTTACCTTCTTTGGCATGGATGATCCTGGGTGCTTCCATTGTTCAAGATTGTTGTTTGGCTACTGATGTACTGATGAACCCATGTATAGTAACATAGTAACAATCTCTGAAGAAAATTGGCAGTGTCTGCATGTAAAACTTTTAGTGTGCCTGGTTTACTTCTGATCAACTCTTAAAAGTATCAGTACCCAATTGGCTGAAAGCTGTCTCGTTGCAAGATCCTCTATCCAAACTGGCTAAAGAGCTGTAGAAATTCTCAGTTTATATTCGAGACATAAATAGTCTTGAATAGCAAACCCACAAATTAACATTAATATTATATTTTATTTTATTTTAATTTTTATTTGTTTTAATTTATTTTATTTTTATTTACATGTACATGTATTTATCATTATTATTGTTATTTTTTTTTTTTTCTTTAAAGTATGAAGATCTAAAATGTATCCCAGGTTTTACAGATAAATATATACAGAATTTACTTAAGGTAAGTAAGTCCATATACATATATATTACTAAAATGTTGTTATGTAATGACAAGTTAACTGTAATGACCCTATTAAAAGTTAAAAACTTACATGTATCTTGTTTTATATAACATGTTTGAATTTTCAAATTTAATAATTTTTTATTTTGGATTCTTGAGGTAAAATTGAGTTATAACCAAAAAAGAGAATTGTTGGAACCAAATGAAAGCATGCAAGTTTAAGTATCCATGTTTTAAGTTTTTATTGTATTTTCAACTTACGAAGTATTTCAGCTCAAATCAATCATATATTCATTCTGTATTTGTTGTTATAAAATAATCAACTTTAAAGGTTGTGTGTGTATCAGATGTCATTGGTATTCAGGTTTCTTATTTCAGAAAATGAGAATGACTATATAGGTAAAATAATCATGATTATGGTACAAGACACCATTCTGCTTTCCACCATCACCAACCACCAACTAACATGCCCTTGTCAACATCATTCACATGACAATACTGTTAAAATTGATTTTTTTTTCTTATATTTCAGAGTAATCTGATTTTTGTTCCCTGATGCATTTTGTATGAGAATTGCGAAAATAAGAAATGTCTACAAATATGACAGAAATACATGTAGCATTGGTTTGTGGAATACAACCAAATAGAACTAGCCTTTAACCTGTGACAGAAATGGCAGCATTTTATGACATTCTGATGAGGAGTAGTTCCTGCTGTTTTTTTCAGATGAATCGTGGGAAAAATTCTTTTTGAAATTAGAACTATTTACAATTTAAGGGAATGCGACTCTTCAGTGTGGATTTTTTATGTTTAAGGAGCCGAGCTATGATACAACTAGGAATTTTCCTTACTAAAGAGGAATTATGGAATTGGAATTACCAGGTCTGATTATTCAAGTGCAATGTTAACAGTTTTATTTTTGACAATATAACAGTGTAATTGTATATTGTACAAGTATCAATTATACTTTCAACTTTTTTTTCATCCTGTCTCTAAAAACTATGAAACTGTTAATGTTTTGAAATTTACTATATTGTATTTGCATTTATTAATGCTATTTTACAAAAACATTGTGTGTGTGTGTGTGTTTTGCTATATGCATGTGGACTTAATGAGAGAGGTAAAATGAGACATACATGTATGTACTATTGTTATCTTTATATCGGACTAAATTTTGAGATTTGAGATCCCCTTAATGTACAAGATATCAAGCATTCTTTTAAGACGAGGTCAGTAGTTTATTTTTAAAGGTACTTCAGATATTTAACAACTAAAAGCATTTTAGTTTTAACTTATATTTTACTTACAATATTGATAAATTGGTTTTTTTTTTTAATCTAATTTAAAAAATTTTTATTGGGCTTCATCATTTTTAACTACATTTATGGTAACTACGATTGTGGTAACTACATTTATGATGTAACTACATTTTTAAACAAAGACATTTACATCTGCAATTTTGTTAATTTTATTAATGTCCTATTTTTTTAAGTTCCTGACCAACGTTTTTTTTTTTCCTTTAACTTTTAAGACCTTGATGTTTAACATTCAACACAAGTTTACTTTTTCATATAGGTACTATAATTTTTGACATGACTGATAAAATATTTTATGTTTATAAACCATTTGATATGTTATCTCTAGAAAACATGTGTTAAATTTGTTTAATATATTTTATATATTAGGATATTTCTAGATCAATGAACTCAGTAATTATCAATTTATGTATTTAAAATACACTTCCAAAAAACTACACAATGGGTTTATTGTCGTTTTATTTCATTCATATCCAGCACAAACAAGCGAGTGTGTTTAAGATCTCAGTTAAAGAGTTTTTGCTTTGATCTAGGTCGTCATGGAAGGTGGAGGAAACTGGAGTGCCCAGAGATCACCACTGATCTTTGGCAAATTACCAAACATCGCCATCATCCTTTGACAAATTATCAGAAAACACAACCAACTTTGACAAATTACTAGAAAACACAGCCAACCTTTGACAAATTACTAGAAAACACAACCAACCTTTGACAAATTACTAGAAATCACAACCAACCTTTGACAAATTACTAGAAATCACAACCAACCTTTGACAATTTATCAGAAAACACAACCAACCTTTGATAAATTACTAAAACACAACCACCTTTGACAAATTACTAGAAAACACAACCAACTTTTGACAAAATTACTAGAAAACACAACCAACCTTTGACAAATTACTAGAAAACACAACCAACTTTTGACAAATTACTAGAAAACACACAACCAACTTTTGACAATTTTACTAGAATACACAACCAACTTTTGACAAAATTACTAGAAAACACAACCAACTTTTGACAAATTACTAGAAAACACAACCAACCTTTGACAATTTATCAGAAAACACAACCAACCTTTGACAAATTACTAGAAAACACAACCAACCTTTGACAAATTACTAGAAAACACAACAACCTTTGACAAATTACTAGAAAACACAACCAACTTTGACAATTTAAAGAAAACACAACCAACTTTTGACAAATTACTAGAAAACACAACCAACCTTTGACAATTTATCAGAAAACACAACCAACCTTTGACAATTTACTAGAAAACACAACCAACCTTTGACAAATTACTAGAAAACACAACCAACCTTTGACAATTTATCAGAAAACACAACCAACCTTTGACAAATTACTAGAAAACACAACCAACCTTTGACATATTACAAACAAACCAACTTTTGACAAATTACTAGAAAACACAACCAACCTTTGACAATTATCAGAAAACACAACCAACCTTTGACAAATTACTAGAAAACACAACCAACCTTTGACAAATTACTAGAAAACACAACCAACTTTGACAAATTACCTGACAAACTTTCTGATGTCAGATTCTGTCCTAGTAGTATATAAACCTAGGCAAAGGCAAGCACTTTAGTTCACAAGCCTGTACTCTTGACCACTGAGGGGATAGGTTGCATTTAATACCTTATGATCCTGTTAGGAAAATATCTTT